>JAGKTI010004736.1:0-48794 GCA_018397915.1 Birgus latro | reverse complement strand
TGAACAACCATGGAGACATGACACATCCTTGTTTCAATCCAACCTTCAAATGGAAAGATTCACTCAATTTGCCATCCACACGCACTGCAGCCTTAGCACCCTCATACATACTCTTCACTGCCTTCAACAACTACCCATCCACTCCATATATTCTTAATACCTTCCACAAACCTTGTCTATCCACCCTGTCATATGCTTTCTCCAGATCCATGAAGGCTGCATACAACTTCTTGCCCTTCTCTAGAAACTTTTCCACTAAGGATCTAAGAATGAATATCTGGTCTACACAACCTCTTCCCTTCCTAAAACCTCCTTGTTCTTCTCCAACTAATTCCTCTGTTATTTCCCTAACTCTGTCAATAAGTATCCTACCATATACTTTTCCTATTACACTGAGAAGGCAAATGCCCCTATGATTACCACACACTGCTTTTCCCTTTTCCTTTGTACAGAGGAATAATTATACCTGACTTCCAATCCTCCAGGACTCTACCCTCCTCCCAAGCCAATCTGCACACCTTCCACATCCATTCTATTACTATCTCTCCCCCATGCTTCAGCATTTCACCACACACTCCATCAATTCCTGGGGCTTTCCCCATTTTAACTTTCTTCATTGCTTCCACCACTTCCATCCTACTGATTTCTTCCTCTCTTCTCACAACCCTCCTTCTCCCTGCCATTCCCCAGTCACTTATACTTGCATTACTTTCATTCTCTATGTTCAACAGTTCATCAAAGTGTTCTCTCCATCTGTTTACTTTTTCTCCCTTCTCCACTAGTAATTTACCATTTTTATCTTTCACACCCCCACTGACTTCGTTGGCACCCTGTCTAGCTCTCTTTACCTCCTTCCAGAACATTTTCTTACATTCCCTCCACTTTGTACTCAAATTCCTTCCAAATTCCTCATCCACTCTCTTCTTACTCTCTCTTACTAATCTTTTCACCTCACTCCTCCTCACTACATATAACTCTCTCGTCTGTCTCTCAGTTTCTTCGACGCCCCTGTTCCTCATCCACCCATTATATGCTTTCTTCTTTTGTGCCACAGCCTCTCTCACCTCTTCAGTCCACCATGCTGTTTCCTGAACCCCCTTTCGTCTTCTCTTCACCCCACACACCACCTCACATGCTGCACAGATTTCTTCAGTGAATACCTTGCACACACCTTCCATGTATACTGTACAGTATATATATTTACACACACACACACACATCCTCTGTATCTACTGTACCTTCCTTTTGCCACATACTGTACTCTCATCTCCTTCTTAAATGTGTAATCATGGATTACCATTTATATATCTCCTATAGGATCTGCCATTCTTCCTTCCTGCTCTCACAAAACTCTTCTTTTTCCATATACACTTTCCTTAAATGTGTAATCATGGATTACCATTTATATATCTCCTATAGGATCTGCCATTCTTCCTTCCTGCTCTCACAAAACTCTTCTTTTTCCATATACACACTCTCCTTATTTCTTTCTGTCACTTCTTCATTCTCCATAATAACAGTTTCATGCAACGTCTCATGGGATGCAGACTGACCATCTACCCTTCAGTGTTTAGGACTACTGTAGCCTACCTCTGGGCTCCTACACCTTGCAAAGGATAGTATGTGCTTGGCTGCTGCCACAGTATGAATTTTTATCTACTTTTTATTTCTACACTCCTCTCCAACTATTCTCATTTAGTATCTTTTTACTTTTCTTGATGCCTGGGAGTATAATGGTAGGAAGATCAGTCAGATATGACCATGCCTTCTGTATAATGGTTTGAATCCAAGAGATAAATTTTCTCTCACGTATAGTGCTGCCTGAGGCTTCTAACACCCAGAAGAAGGCAGTGTAATAAGAGATTAGCTTTTTCTTTAATTATTACTACTCTATATCTAACTCCACTGCCTGTCACTTACTCTGACTACTGCAGTTACTCATCTCTCTCTCTCTCTCTTCTGCCAGTGTGCAATTATCCTCCCTATAAAACAACTTTTGATGGCCTGAACAGGAAATCTGACCAGTCCTGCATGAGCACCCAGGGTCGAGTGTGGACAGCCAAGAACTGCATGGATGGGAAGGCATTTATTTGTGAGCAGACACGGTGCTTCTTCTACAACTATGTCACATCCAACCGGCCATCACGGCAACAGGGGTAAGAGCAAGGTAATGTATTTGTTCTGCAGGCTTCTGTATCACTGGCGACAGTCGGTGGCAGGCTGTTCTAGCCCCATTCCTTTGTCCTACCATGACCAAATGTTTGCCAACAATGATTTCTGGCTGTAGTTTGGAAACTGTTACATGAAATATCTGACAAGACAAAAAAGAAAGAGAAGGATACTCTTTGACATTCAGTAAGGAATTAGAAATCTGAATGACAGGAAACAATGTTGGCAGGGGACTGTTGGCAAACTTCTGCTCATTGTAGAACTGTACAGTACAGTTAGAGAATTAACAGTCTTTCCAGTTTTGTGTGAAAGGCTATTCATAAGCAACAAAACATAACCAAATGCTTAACTGGTCTAATGTGTTTCAGACAGTTCATCTTTTGTGCTATGTATTTACCAAACATTAGGAAGATACTTAATTCTCTGACTGAACAACTGGGATGAGGTGCACTGGGTGTGGATAATTGTAATGGGTGGTAGGGGTGGTGGAGGTGGTGATGGGTGCACAGTCAATGGTGAATATTATGATTATGATGATGATGATGTAAGTCAGTTAAATAAAGGAGGAGACAGATCTCAGGTATAAGGGACTGAATTGGGAGGCTGCCAGAGACTGAGAAGCATGGACAGCCACCATTAGGTGACCATGGATGACACATGTATATGTATGCATGTTGGGGCCTTTATAAATGGTATGAATGATACAGCAATGATGATACACATATTTGTGCTGATAATACTGTACAGTAATTAAAAAATAGTAGGAGGAAGAACCCAGGAAAAAACTTCTGTTATTTTTTTTTCTGTAGTAGTGATTGTTTGATGGTTGATGGATGATGATGATATGCTGGGAGTGAATATACTGAGCACTGATGGTGACTGCGAAAAACCTTGTGCTGGTGATGATACAAAAAGGAAAAAAAAAGGGGAAAATGATTAAAAGGTAAGAAGTAAAGAATGTGTTTCTTCCTGTGATTTCCCTCCTATTCACTTTCTCCACTTGTCACTGTACACCAGTTGATCTAATGAGTAATGACACTTCCATTAGATGTGGTCCAAAAGGGCTTAAATCTAAGGGATAGTTGGGGTTTATCACTTACATAATGCTACTCAGGAACAAGCACCTGGTTACTCTTGCTTTAAGTGCCTGAATTCTGTAGACTAGGCAAGTTTGACACCTGAAGTGTGTGTACTGTTAGTGTTGAGGTTTAATCCCTTCATTGCCATGGTACTGTATGATAAGGAATTTGTGCCCTTATGGGAATACACAGGATCTGCCTGGCCATGACTAAAAATGTTAATAAGTATTTTAATTTGGTTTTGCTTCTTGAAGGATACAGTTTAGTATGATTGCACAAAAGCTACCCCTGGGGATAGGGGTTTTTTCAAGAATTCTCCCCCAGTATCCCTGCTTGTCGTAAGAGGCGGCTAAAAGGGTTGGTGGTGGGTTAGTGCCCCACCCCGTAAAAACAACTAACTTGTAGGAGGAGGCTGTAGCACGGGCCGAACAGGGTAGTACTCCCGAGGGGAATGGAATGCTGGTGATAGGGAGACCTGACGCTCCTTTCACTAGCTACCTAATCATCCTTCTTTTGCTGACCTTTTCAGTGTGACAGTAACATGGAGAGTAGACCAGCATACTCTCCCAAACATTTCCTCTAACTATCATATGCACTACACCACATGCACTTTACATATCACACAACGTATCCCACTACGTTACAGGGGTTGACGCCAGCAAGGGCATGTGGCCAGAAAACTTTGCCCCTGCTACCTAGTGGCGGACTTTCGGGGGAGGCTTGACAGGGGTTCTGCCGGCATAGATCACGGGTCCGGGGCAAGATGGGGCTCGAACCTGTGCTAGAGGGTACAGGGCATTGCGGTTCCCAGGCTGCCGCTTCCGCTCAATAGAGAGGGGCCCGAACCTGGGAGTAGCGCCCCAGGAGGCTGCCCTATCAGTGAGTGTATAATGGCGGGGCAGTTGCAGTGCCAAGGCGCGCTTGGAGGATGTCCCTGCAGGTGTCCTGGCAGGGTGCCCCGAGGCCACTACCACAGCCACTAGTAAGCTGGTGGGCTGGGGGTCCCAGATCCACTGCCTGGACCTAGGACTGTGCAATGAGCTGGGCCTTTGGAATGTTTATCCCCCTTTATCTTACCGACTATGACCAAGTACAAATATATGCATCAAAGCAAGCCTGAGGACAGCAAATCACCCAGGGGGTTTATGGTGGGTTCGTGGAATGTGGGAAGTTTGAGGGGAAGAGTGGGGGAAGTTGTTGAGGCATTTAGTAGGAGGCGGGTGGATGTGGCTTGTTTGCAGGAAGTCCGGTACAGGGGTGGATCAGCCAGAAAGACTGCTGGGAAGGATTGCTACTATAAGCTGTTTTGGCAGGGGGGAACTGACGGATATGGGGGTGTGGGTGTATTGGTTGCGGAGAAATGGGTGGAGTATGTTATGAATGTCATGAGAGTAAGTGATAGGATAATAGTAGTGAAAATTTTGATCGGACGGGTGATGATTTCAGTTATATCAGCATATGCTCCACAGGTAGGATTGGATGACGCAGAGAAGGATAGATTTTGGGATGATTTAATACGTGTAGTAAGTGGTATGGGTGATGATGAGGTAGTGGTTCTGGGAGGGGATTTAAATGGTCATGTTGGTGAAGCAGCTCAAGGTTATAAAGGAGTCCACGGAGGATGTGCATATGGTGTGAGGAATGTGGAAGGGGAAAGAATACTCGAGTTTGGGGAGGCTATGGACATGATTGTGTGCAACACACATTTTAGAAAAAGAGTGAGTAGATTGATTACGTACGAGTCCGGGGGAAATAGTAGTCAGATAGATTATTTTCTGGTCAGGAGGGTTGAAAAGAGATTAGTGAGGGATGTTAAAGTTGTACGAAGTGAGGAGTGTGTGCAGCAGCACAAACTGTTGTTTTGTGACATGGTGCTTAAGGAACGAATGATGAGAAGGAGGACATATGTACCTAGGAGGAAAATATGGAAGCTGGGAAACCAATCAGTATGGGATGCCTTTTATAGTGAGAGGAGGAGAGTGGTGGCTGAACAGGAAGCCGTAGATAGAGACGTTAATGAACAGTATAGAGCCCTTAAGAACAACCTCTTGAGAGTTACCGATGCAATATGCGGTTGGACAAGAGGCCCACCAAGACATAAAGTAACTTGGTGGTGGGATGAGGGTGTAGAAGCTGCAGTTAAAGAGAAAAGAAGGCTTTTCGGGAATGGAAGAAGGGTGGTAACAGGGAGGAATACTTGGCTGCCAAGCGCAGGGCTAGAAGAGAGGTATACTGGGCGAAGTCTGAGTCACAGAGACTTTTACTTGATAATCTAAATCATGAAGGAAGGAAAAATATGGTTTTTAGGGTGGCAAATCAGGTGAAGAGAGATAATCGGGACATTGTAGGCGAGCAGTGTGTGAAGAATGATGAAGGAAGGGTAGTGGTAAACAGTGAGGATATTAAAGATGCATGGAGAGAGCATTATAGCCGGTTGTTGAATGAGGAGTTTGATTGGGATAGGGAAGGTTTGGAGCCAGCTGATCCAGTGTTTGGCCCTTGGCCTTTGATTGACGCTGCTACTGTGAGTGAGGCAATAGGCAGGATGCAGGTGGGGAAGGCAGCAGGTGTGTCTGGGTTGACTGCTGAAATGTTGAAGGCCTCAGGAGATATTGGGGTGAGGTTAGTCACTGACCTGATAAATATGATTATATATGAGTGTGTGGTCCCAGATGATTGGCTGAAGAGTGTAATTGTAAATGTGTACAAAGGGAAGGGTGATGCCCTGGAAAGGGGAAATTACAGAGGTATAAAGCTCTTAGATCAGATAATGAAAGTAATGGAGAGAGTTCTAGAAGGTATGATTAGAGAAAGAGTGAATATCAATGAGATGCAGTTTGGGTTTATGCCAGGCAGGGGGACCACTGATGCCATATTCATTGTTCAACAGCTTCAGGAAAAATATATTGGAAAGAAAAGGGAATTGTATTTTGTTTTTGTTGATTTGAAAAAGGCCTTTGACAGAGTCCCTAGAGAGGTGGTGAAGTGGGCAATGAGAAAGCTGGGGTTGGAAGAGTGGCTGGTTAGGGTGGTTATGGCCATGTACGTGGGTGCTCGCACCCAGGTAAGAGTGAATGGAGTTTTGAGTGATGAGTTTCCTGTGAATGTTGGTGTGCATCAGGGGTCAGTTTTGAGTCCCTTGTTGTTTATCATGGTGCTTGAAGCCCTCTCACGTGACTTCAGAGATGGACTCCCATGGAAGATGTTGTATGCTGATGATTTGGTGTTGATTGCTGAGAATGAAGGGGAGGCTGAGGAAAGATTTAAGAAGTGGAGAGATGGTATGGGGTACAAGGGCTTAAGGGTAAATGCAGATAAAACAAAAGTGATGATATCTAGGGTTGGTGGTGGTACAATCAGAGGAGAGGGAGAGTGGCCATGTGCAGTTTCCCACATGGGTGTGGGAAGTAATTCCATCTTGTGCAGTGTTTGTGATAGATGGGTGTGCAAGACATGTAGTGGTATTAGAGGTAGACTGTGAGATAATGCTGATTTCATGTGTAAGGTGTGCCGGGGAGAGCAGGTGGAGATTGTTAGGCGTGAGAGGGTTGAACTTGCAGGTGAGTCTCTTGAGTGTGTGGAGGAGTTTTGTTATCTGGGAGACATGTTATGTGCCGGAGGTGGGGCTGGAGTTAGCTCGGTTGCTAGAGTGAGAAGTGGTTGGAAGAAGTTCAGGGAGCTGTTGCCTCTCCTGACATTGAGAGGACTCTCCTTACGTGCTAAGGGGTCTTTGTATGCAGCATGTGTTAGGAGTGTGATGCTGTATGGTAGTGAGACCTGGGCAGTAAAGGAAGAGGATATTCGCAGGTTTAAACGTACAGAAATGACAAATGATTAGGTGGATGTGCAGTGCGTCCCTGCATGCAAGGCCTGGGGGGGCTGGGTTTACAATAGAAGAGTTGAGAGGTTGGATGGGACTGGAGTGTATTGGTGTTGTGATGAGGAGAGGTAGGCTGAGGTGGTTTGGACATGTGGAGAGGATGGGGGATGATAATTGGGTACAGAGGGTGAGAAGTGTTAATATTGGGGGAGGGGTTGGGAGGGGTAGACCGAGAAAGACATGGGATGAGGTCATTAAATGTGACTTAAGGGTTAAGGGACTGAATAGGGAGGCTGCCAGAGATCGAGCAGCGTGGAGAGCCGCCATTAGGTGGCCAAGGCCGACACATGCAAGCATGTTGGAGCCTTCAAAAACTAAACGAAAACGAAACGTTATAAAAAAGTATGGCTGTTCCCATCTGGAGGTTTCTGAATGTCATTCTCTGGGTTAGTTTTGAGATCTTGCTAGGGTTGTAATTGGCCTGGATGTCTTGCTGGATTATAAATGGGATGGTTTGAATTCCTTTTCAGAGTTTGAATAAAGGAAACTGTATGCCTAATTTGTGCTATAATTAGGGTGGTTTGGATGCCTTCTGTAACTAAGTTGTAACTGGGATGATTGGGAAGCTCTGGCTGGGTCATAAATGTGGTGGAAGACTTAAATTATCATTGACAGAAACTGGTGTAGCAATCTAAATTAAATTAAACAACAAATTAATACCAGTCACTGTACTTTGCTATGCCATGAACAATACTGCAATACAGTATTCTTCATGATTGGGTAGCTTATCAGCTTACAGCTTCACTTGTTACTTGTAGCTTAGCTAGCTTGCAATTTACCAACTGAAGTTTGTCTGACAGCTTATGATTAACATTCAGAACTCCAATTTTAGTGCTCTGTAAGCAATGCATGCTGACTTTATGACATTTGGTACAGTAACTATGAATAAAAACAACTGCATGCCTAACCAGTATTTATGCACGTGAAGCTGTTGCAAATGCCAATGATGAAAAATTTTGTTTACCTTGCAGCATCATGTTGCTTATCTGGTTAAGGAGGGTATTGTTTTTCATAAATAATGAATGTACTTTTTGTGACATGTGAATATGGAAGGTATTATTATGTAATGAAAGGTATCATGCTTGCTGATGTCTGTTTACTAATGATCATTACAATTTACTTACACTTAGTAGGTTATGAATGCACTTTTAATACACAAAACTGAGACATACAATAAGCAAGTGAGCTGATCAGTGGCAACGTCACAACACCATCCTCTCCCCAGGAACACCACCATAACACCAGAAGTCACCAGGATTGCCAACAGACCTCCCTCCCCATTCACCAGACCAACCACACCCATCACTGCAGCTGCCAGTGGACAACAACACAGCACAGCACAAGAGCATGGCCATGCCATAATAGAGGCGCAACAGCAGCAGAGTCCAGGCCAGTTTGTCAAGATTATGCCCACCTCCAGTCCTGACTCTCTTCTGAAGACAACGCCAACCAACAGTTCTTCACTCAAGGTAATGCAAACATCTGATCCAACCCTGAAAATTATGCCGACATCTATCTCACCAGTCAAATCAATGCCCACAACCCGTCCCCCACTGAAATCAATGCCAGCAACATCACCACCATTGCTACAGTCAATGCCTACAACTCTAGAATCGATACCCACAACCACACCCGTACCCGAGACCTACAACAACGAGATAGTCCCTCTTCTGCCGTTCCAACTCCTGCAGCCACCACTGCATGAGTTCAGTCCTTTGTTACCACAACAACAACAAGAGCTACAGCTGCAGCAACAATCCTCCTCCACCCCCACCACTACCACCACAGCAGCCACAAGACAACTCAGCAGGAAGGAAACTTTTAGCTGGGCTCTTTTGGATGGTGATTATAAGTGAAAGAGACTGTGATTACTGTACCTCTGTTATCTAATGCCATGATTGGTATAGCATGCCATATGCTCATGGTTATTTATACTTGGGATATACTGTTCAGCTGACCCTCGTTATACGATGAATCCGTATGTGATGAATTTTTTGTACTATGACGAAAAAGTTAGGATCATTTTTCAATATATGACAGAATTTTCACTTATATAATCATTATGATCCCGTACAACGCCTCACTGGTCAATGTTCAATCACTAGTTCCGCTTATACGATTGCCGATGAGGAAGCTTACAGTCATTTGTTTGTTCCAAGATGACCTTTGAACTCAGTCACTATCAAGTGTGTTAGTATTAGTCATCATCGTCATCATGGGGGGTGGGGTGGGGAGGGGAATGCTGTGGGGTACATAGCCTCACTCACCCTCAGACTCCACCCATAAGGGTCCCTTCATGGCCTCACTCACCCTCAGACTCCACCCATAAGGGTCCCTTCATGCAACCCTCCAAGCAGTGATTTGCTTCCCTCTCTAAGCATCTCTCAGCATGAATGGTCAACCTGTCCCAGAGTCAGTGATGGAACAGGAGCATAGTAGCAAGAAATGAAGTGAAGTGATGTGAAGTAACTACCAGCTTAGGTGAGTTGGAGAATAATTTTTAGACTTATATTTGGTGGTAAGCAATAAGTGAAGTCCAGTGAAGTGAAATAATTACCAGGTGGGGTGAGTTGGAAACTTGTTTTAAACTTTATTGGGTGGGTAACCTTGGCCACAAGTGTATCCCCACTGAACCCATGTTATAAATGTTTGGATATACTGTATGATAAAGTGTTATGTGATGGATTTTTTTTTTTCCCCTAAGCACATCATCATCGTAAAACAAGGGCGTGCTGTACTGGGTAGTTGCAGCTTGCTTTTATTCCACTGGGTTCTGGGTGAGAATTACTTCCAACTGTGTACTGTATACAATTTTTGCCTGTGAAATACAGAAAAATTTTAGGTACAGTAGCATAGTTAGAGGGGTGCTGGGGAGGCAATAGCCACTTATTAATTAATGAATGGTCAGCTAACATTTTCACGAAACACCCAATACCTCCCCAAAATGTTCTCCTTGAGCTACACCATAATTAGGCTTGGCCACCCCATTTTTAAAATCCTAGCTGTGCCCCTATTTAGGTACTGTACCTGTAGTTTATATTACTGAATTTAATTAAAGGACATATGTATATCTGTAAACATTCTCTGTTTCTTGCCCTTGCAAATGTTGTTGGTAATGATACTGAAGAAATCCTCTGTATGTTGGTTATTAGTATTAATTCCATTTTATGTTGCCAAAACTATAAAGTAAAGGATATAGTTATGATTTTTTTTTCTTTTTCTTTTTTTTCACTGACAATCATTTTATATTATATACATACAGTTTACAACAGAAGTGAGAAAGGTTGTGATGATGGTGATGATGATGATGATGATAGAATTTTAGTACAATCTGGGTTTCTGGATAAGTTTCTTTATTTCAAATGTGCCTGTTTACATGCAAGTGTGTTTCTGTTTACCTGATGGCTTACTGACAATGCTTATGTATGAGATGATCTATAAAGATCTTAATTAACTTTCAGTTCCCTATGACTCACTAGCAGATAAATGTAATAATCTGGCAGTGGCTGAAATTGAAAACTAGAGTGGTATTGACCATGAGAGGGTTAATGGTAACAATATTAACATTCTCTGCTCTTATACTCTCTCTCTCTCGCAGCTGAATGAAATTATCTAGCATTTGCTGGAATAATGTACTGTGCTAGAATTATACCAACCATGAGAAAGATAATTACATTTTTTTATTGTACATGGATTCATTACCATACTCCTCAACAGTGAACTAAATTACAGTGATCTGACTGATACAGCTAAACCCTCTGTGTTTCAGAACAAGATGCTATGCTCATAACTGTCATAGTCTGGGAACACGGCTTTTTGTATGACTAGTGCGGGTATCCTTATAGTGCATCCTGCTGAGTGTGGCCTCTGCCTACATTATACTTACCTGCCCTGGTCACAAACTATATCCAGATCATATTGCTCCACTCTCTATGGTGCTGACCACTTGTCTACATGGTAGCTATAAAATGCACACAACTCTCTCCAGCTTGGACTGAAGTTTCCCTAGATAGGGTAAAGAATGAGCCTTTAACACCATTACACACAGGTTGGGATACTAAAATGGCATCATCATCTCTTTTAGTAAACAGTTCTGAGACTACTTCAATGAAGACAGAACAGTATTTTGATGAAACTAAACAATTTCCATCTTTGGTCATACTGAGTTAATATCAACTATCTCCCTCTCTGTTAATATGAGTGCCATAAGTGGATCAAGCAATGTCAAATGAATACCCAATCTCCTGCAACACTCTCCTGAAAACATTTTGTCAATCTCTTCCGAAGTCTTATAAATATCATCAGCAACGGAGGGATATCGACACTCTTCACCCCCTTCAGCCTAGGAATGTTTTTTCCAATTTGTTCTAGTTAATGCCAGACAGTTTTAATTATCTTAGACTGGACAGACCTAGGATATATTGGTTAAAATAAAGGAAAAAAAAAACAATGAATGTCAGGTCTGGTGAACTTAGAGAACAGAGCATTTTACAAATGCCCTGCACTGTATAATAGTACTAATACAGAAACTGCAGTTTTTGCTAACACATCATCATTTAGTTAGGAAGGGGGGGGGAAGTAATGATACAGAACTTACTTGCCATGGATGACCCCCTCTGGGTTGAGCATCGGAACCACCTTAAAGATAAAGGATGACCGGAGTCTGACAGCCACCTGTGACTTTCCCAGTAGCAGCTCCAGTGCTCCCTCCAGCACCCAAGATGAATTGCTCTCACCAGGGTGCACACGTGATGTCAGGAAGACCACCTCTTTGTCCTTGATAATAAAAAACATTGAATGAGAGGAGTGGAAATTTAATACTGACTGAAGCTAAGAGCAGAGCTATGGTTTTCAAGAAGAATGAAGTCAAAATCATGGTAGGTGTGGGATGACCATCATCCACTCACTCAATGTAGTGCTCTCTCTCTCTCTCCAGGCAACTCTACACTGAGTGACAAGTCAAATGGTTTCCTGTGTACCAGGAAACCATTTCCTGTGCTGTGTTGTAACCATATAACCAAATGATGCCTGGTGGTTTAATGGGTTAGGACACTCCAACCTGATGGAGCCTGCAAGGGTTCCGTCTGAGGGGTACCATAGTTGGGGTTTCTTCTTCATGTAATGCTATTCATGGGCAAGTGGGGCTGGTCACTGCTGCCTTAAATGTCGAGGCTGAGTAACCTAGCCCCAGGCCCTTATGTTCCTGTTTATATGCAGCAAACTAGGATTAAATGATAATATAATGATGATGATGATGATTGATGACTGATAACTGATGATGACGACAATGACAGTGACGATGATGAAGTCACAATATGTACAGTGAGGTAGCATGGTCGAGAAACGGAGAACATAAGGATCTTCTAGTATCTAGGGACCGTGATGAGCATGGATGGGTGCATAGAAGATGATGTGCAAAAAATACAGGAGGGAATGAGGACTGCAGGTACAGTCAAGGTGGTCACATGTGATAGGGAGGTTAGCATGGAAATAGACAGATGCATGACAGTATTGTAATCCCCAAACTAACATATGGAAGAGAAGCTTGGACTTTACTGAAAGGACATAATTCAAGTGAGAGAAGTGGAAATGACTTACCTAAGAGGGGCAAGTGGGGTTAAGAAGAGAGACAGATGAAATAGGAATGTTTTTGGAGGACTGTGGTATTGATATGTATACAATGGAATGGGTTAGAAGGAATTTCTCGGGATGGTTTGACCATGTGGAGAGAATGTAGAATGAAATATTAACTACAATATACTAAAAGACAGATACAGTCCTCCTTCCTATAATGTGATATCCCATAACACAGATTTGTACTTAAACGGTCACCTACAGTGTGACCAAAAAATATATACTGCGGACACAAACAGATATACTGAAGTGAGTTGTCGGGCATTGGAGATCAAACAGCCCGCTGAAAGTCAAATGTCGTGCGTTATGATGTCAGGCGAGTGATGCGCTGTGATCGGTCGCATGATGTCACATCCATATGTACCCCCATTGGCCGCTAGGACATCCTCCATTGTTTTTGATGGTCTCCCACCTTATGCCCATGTCTGAGGTAGCTACTCCCATGGTACAGAGCACTGTTACCAGCACTGGCCAGCAGAGCCAGTCAGGTTAGTGGCCTGAACTTTTTTTATTAATGTCTCAGAACCATCCTTATGTACTTTGAATAACTTCCAGTGTATGAGTACCAGAGTGAATGTCAGTAGGGTGTTTTTTGGAGGGTTTGGGTGGGATTTGGGGTGAAAAGGATGACTTTGGAAAATGTCCAGTCTAGGTTAGCCCTTTATAGTGGAAACATATGGAACATATAACGCGGCTTGTTGTCAGTATACATTAGCCGTGTTATAGGAGGGAGGACTGTATTGGCTGATTCCTATATTACCTTCAATGCTACTTATATTTCTCTCTCTCAAAGTACTGAATTTCTCAGTGTATCACTTAACAATGCCCTCAGCTGCACCTCTCATGTTAGATCATTTGCTAAAATCATTCCAAAGAAACTTGGATTTCTGTACAGAGTCCCTAACATCTTCACTGATGAGCAGTTGGCTATAATTTACAGGATTCATGTGCACTGTCAGCTAGAATATTGCTCACCCTTGTGGAATGGATGTGGAGAGGTTGCACTAAAACAACTGCACAAAATTCAGAACAAAGTTGTTAGAATTATTAATCACTCTACTATTACAAATGAACTACCTCCCATACAAGTAGGAAAGTTGCCTCCCTTGCATTATTTTACAGATACTTTTATGGTAAATGCTCAGATGAAGTTGCATCCATTTTGCTATCTCTCCATGCTACACAGGCATCTGGTAGCACTCATAACTGCACTGTCACATTGCCATATTACAGGAATTCTGCCTATCAGAATTCTTTTATTCCCTGAACTGCACCTCTTTGGAACTCACTTCCCCAGAGTGGTTTCCCTCCAAACTTAACTGTTGAAGTCCAACTGTTACAGATTTTTTTTAATGAATGGAAGACACCTCCAAACTTAACTGTTGAAGTCTACCTGTTACAGATTTGTTTTAATGAATGGAAGACACCTATAATCAGGTGTATGTATTATTATTTTTTTAATTCATTTGTTTTCCTTCCTCTGTTCTGTTATTTAAAAAAAAATGTGAGTGAGGTGGAGGGAGAGAGGAGAAGAGAGAAACTGAGGACGAGGTGGAGGAACAGGATAAAGGGGCATGTGAATGAAAGTGGTGTGAAATGGAGAAAGGGCTGCCTGTTGGCAGATGACAGCATGACATGGAGGTAATCTCTTGTCAGAGACATGGCAATTTTTGGTCAAATTTAAGTGGACAGAGTTTAAAGTTGTCCCTCACTTACAGTCTGGGTTACGAGCAGACAAACTGTGACTTTAGTGAAATTACTCTACGTGAGACAAGCTTTTAGTTCAAGACTCAGAAGTTAAAATCTCAAGAAAAAAAAGTAATCTATTTCTAGCTTCAGTTTATTAATGAATCATATGCAACTTTAAGGAAAGAAAAAAGCTTTTTTTAATTGATCAGTAACTTAATAAAAGGACAATTATAAGTCAAAAACTATTAGCAAGGACTAACTGAATTGATGTATGTCTTAAGAGCGGTAAGAAAGAGAATAATAGTGTTATTTTTATAAACTGCTTTTATGTTTTTTTATTTATTTACTTATTTTTTTGCTACCAGGTCCACATAAAATTACAGAAAAACTGGCTGTTAAAGTTCTAATGCTACCTCAAAAGGCTAATTTGCCCACTTCCCCCAACTTATAGTACTGGGTGTATGAAAAAGTTATAATATTCTGGAACAAATCCTTGATATATAACAAGGCCTTACTGTACCACAACATTATTTTTATAGTCTTGTGACTGCTGTGTAGATAAGATATTCATTCTTAGGTCTTTAGTGGAAAAGTTTCTAGAAAAGGGAAAGAAGTTGTATGCAGCCTTCATGAATTTGGAGAAAAGCATATGACAGGGTGGATAGACAAGGATTGTGGAAAGTATTAAGAATATATGGAGCAAATGGGATGTTGTTGAATGTCGTGATGAGTATGTACGAGGGTGCTAAGGCTGCAGTGCATGTGGATAGTGAAATGAGTGGATATTTCTATTTGAAGGTAAGATTGAAACAGGGATGTGTCATGTCTCCATGGTTGTTCAATTTGTGTATGGATGGGGATATAAAAGAGATACAAGGTAGGGCAGTGGATGCTGGAGCGGCCCTAGTGAGAGAGAGCGGTGTTTGGAAACTCCTTGTATTGTTGTTTGCAGACGATACTGTGTTGTTAACTGATGACGAAGGGGAGCTGCAAGGTTTGATCGATGAGCTTGGGAGAGTATGTAAGAAACGGAATCTAAAGGTGAATGTAGGGAAGAGTGCAGTTATGGTCTTCGAGAGAAATGAAGTCAATGAAAGTACAGTGCGGTTGGATGAGGAGGAAATGGAAAATGTGAGTGCGTTTAAGTACTTGGGTAGTGTGATGAGTAAGGTTGAAGTTTAGAGGGTGAAGCGCTTGAAAGGATACAACAAGGAAGAAAGGCTGCTGGCTCCTTGAAAGCAGTGATATGAAACAGGGATTATGAGCATGGAAGTGGAAAAAGTTACTACATGACAGTACAGTACTGTGATATCAACTGTAATGTATGGATGTGAAACCTGGACCGTGTTGAAGGGATGCAAGTCTAGAGTGAGTACAGTGGAAATGAGTTATCTGAGAGGAGCATGTGGAGTCACATGGAGAGACAGACTGACAAATGAGAAAGTAAAGGAGCATTGTGGTGTGAATGTGGATGTGATATGAAGTGTTAGGAGAAACACATTAAGGTGGTTTGGCTATCCAGAGAGGATGGAGAGTGTGAGACTGACAAGGAGAGTGTATGTGAGTGAGGTAGAGGGGGGGGAAAAGGAAGGGGAGGCCAAGGATGAGATGGAGGGATGGAGTGGAGAGGTATATGAGAAAAGGAGGTGTGAGCTGGGAGCAGGGCAGTGAAATGGTGGGGGACAGGGAGACATGGAGGCACTCTGTTTGTGGCCACCCCATATGGGATTAAAGCATCTGGCAATAGATAGACAGATAGTGACTGCTGTCTTCATACCTTGACATCCTCATGTGAAGTGATGGTTAGGAGAGGCACAGGGTTGCCATTGAGGGTGTGACACAACACCTGATTGCTGTAGAATACATCACTACCAAGATCACGGGACTCCACATTACACAAGTATGACTGCAAAAAGAAATTACAAACATTAATACATGGTTCAGCGGCTCAGTCTGATGATTATTTTTAAAGTATATTTTTGCTACCTTCAAATGACTTGAATCAGTTTAGGAGAAACTTTCCATACTGGCAAGGTTAGATACAGCCTTAATAAACCGCTTCATGACTTGATTCCTATCACTAAGCTAAAATAAATTGTTTAAAGATAGCATGAACGAAATGAAAAAGTTATCGCCATGCTGAATGGGTTAAGCTCTTTAGCCCGAGGGCATATTTTTTATTTAAATCTGGCAAGCACCGGACACCTCAATCCGGTTTAGGAATGAATCTAATGGTAGTTGTGAAGGGGTTTAAGAAGGATATTGCTGGTATCTAACACTTCTAGTTCAGAAAGTCTCTAGAACGTTTTGTTTTGTTTCGTTTTTGAAGGTTCCAACATGCTCGCATGCGTCGGCCTTGGTCACCTAATGGCGGCTCTCCATGCTGCTCAATCTATGGCAGCCTCCCTGTTCAGTCCCTTAACCCTGAGGTCACATTTAATGACCTCGTCCTACGTCTTTCTCGGTCCACCCCTCGCAACCCCAGCTCCAATATTAACACTTCTCACCTTCTGCACCCAATTATCATCCCCCATCCTCTCCACATGCCCAAACCATCTCAATCTAACTCTCCTCATCACAACACCAATACACGCCAGTCCCATCCTACCTCTCGACTCTTCCATCATAAATGCAGCCCCCCCACTGACTGATGCTGCTACTGTGAGTAGGGCAATAGGCAGGATACTGTTGGGAAGGTGGTGGGTGTATCTGGGTTGACTGCTGAAATGTTGATGGCCTCAGGACATAAAGGAGTGAGTTTAATTGCTGATTTGATAAATTCAGTTATACTGTATGAGTGTGTTGTCCGAAATGACTGGCTGATGAATGTACTT
Source organism: Birgus latro (assembly GCA_018397915.1). NCBI lineage: Eukaryota > Metazoa > Arthropoda > Malacostraca > Decapoda > Coenobitidae > Birgus > Birgus latro. The sequence continues at coordinate 31,509 of JAGKTI010004736.1, read as the reverse complement.
GTAAATATGTATATGGGGGTGGGTGATGCCCTAGAAAGAGGAAGTTACAGAGGCATGAACCTAGATAATGAACATAATGGAGAGAATTTAATATGGGAAAGAGTGAATACTGATGAGACGCAGTTTGCGTTCATGACAGGCACAGGAACTACCCATGCCATATTCAATATCGAACAGCTTAAGGAAAAATATATGGAAAAGAAATGGGACCTGCACTTTGTTTCTCTTGATTTGGAGAAGGCCTTTGACAAAGTACCTAGGGAGGTTGTGAAGCTGGCAATGAGAAAGCTTGGGATCAAGGAGTGGCTGGTAAGAGTGACTGTAGCTATGTATGTGGGTGTTCATAACCAGGTGAACCTGAATGAAGATTTGAGTGATGAATTCCCCATGAATGTTGGTGTGCATCAGGGGTCAGCCTTGAGTCTCTTATTATTTGCCATGGTGCTTGAAGCTCTCTCACATGACCAGAAATCAACTCCCACGGGATATGTCGTATGCTGATGATTTGGTGCTGACTGCAGAGAATGAAAGAGAGGCAGAGGAAAGATTTCGGAAGTGGAGAGTTGAAACGGGACACAGAGGTTTGAGAGTAAATGCAGATAAAACAAAAGTGATACCTAAGGCTGGTGGTAGTATTGTCAATGCAGAAGGCATGTAACCAAGTGCGGTTTGACACAAGGATGTGTGAAGCAACTCCATCTTCTGCAGCTTTTATGATAAGTGAGTGCATGAGTCCCATTCAGTGTAGTGGTACTCTATTTTGGGTAACTCTACAATGAGTGACATGCCAAATGATTTCCTGTAAACAAGGAAATCATTTAATACACTGGGTGGTAACCTTATAACCAACCAACATGTGTTCCCTACATGTCAACAGGTGGGCTGGTGGAGGGTCAGTGCCCCTCCCCAGAAAACAACTAACTAAAAATACAAACAATAAGCCTCTGATCACAATGGACCAACAGATGATGACCAAGGCCTGGGCAAAGGACATGGTACGGATAGCAACATGGAATGTAAGGAGTGCAAATGATAAGGTGAAAGAGTGAGATATTGTCCAGGTGCATGAGGGTGCAAAAGTGGACACATGTGGATTAACTGAGAGTAAATGAGGATGTGAGAATGTAAGAGTGTGGAGTATGGATGGGATACCGGTATATACAGGGCAGAAGGTGAGAATGAGAGGGCAAGAGAGGGTGAATGTAGTGCTGTGTGCAAGAGATGGAGGGAGAATATTAGAGAGTATAGATCCGTCGGCTCAAGGATTGTGTGGGTAAGATACAAATTGGGAATGCAAACATGGGTGATTGTGTGTGTGCATGCGCCAATGCAAGATTGTGTAAACAGAGTGAAAGAAGACTTCTGGGCAAATGTGGAAGCGTGCATGGAAAAGTTTGAAAGGAGTAACAGCATTATTGACTGGAGATATGAATGGAAAAGTAGGGAATGTGAGGTTGGATAAAGTAGTTGGCGAGTGGGGTGTGCCTGCAGAAGTGGATGAGAAAGGCAGTACTCAAGTGGACTTTTGTGCAGGGAGGGGGTTAGTGATAGTCAATACCCTCTTTAGGCACAAAATGATCCACAGTTATACAGCAAATTCTCATTAATTCGTACTTCAATATTTCATAATTCGGGATAACTCGCAGAGGCTATCATGGAAAATTTAAAAAAAAAAAAATCAACTCATTTACAGTGTATAGAACACTACTGTATAGTAATCTAAGTGTGTGTAGTCTTAAGTGCTCAAAGTGTTCAGTGTTTTTATTAGAAAAGTGACACTAAGCCTCCCAATCCACCTCTTCACCCTGCCAAAGGCCTCCTCCAAGCTTGAATACTACCCTGCAGTACCAAAACATGGTAAGGTTCTATTAGTTTTAGTTTTAGTTTTTCTCAATGTACAGTACTGTATTGTATAATGTGTTTTGGAGGGAGTGTGGGGGAAACCCCCATTAACTCGTAAAAATGCTAACTCGTGGAGGGTTGGAACCCAATTACCACGAGTTAATGAGGGTTCACTGTATGTGGCAAATGATGAGAAAGGTGGGTGGTGAACTGAATGAATGGAAGGCAATGACTGATTATGACATACAGAAGTGTATGGTATGTAGGAGGACTGCTGGGGCTTGATAGCAGGCTGTGAAGCCTATGCCCAGAGTCGGACACATTAAAAAAGAAAAAAAAAAAAATGTGTACGGATGAGAGAATGAGAAGGTACATACTGGGTGCAAGAGCATACAGATATTGGGGGATGAACTTTCTGACCATACTTGGTGATGAAAGTCAAGGTTCAAGTGCAATGGAGGAATAGGAGAGAAGGACAGGAGGAAGTAGTCTCTACAAAGAGGGTAGAAAGGTTGCAAAACGATGGAAAAAAGGCAGAATATAAAAAAGAAGTGGAGGAGCCATTAGGTAAATACGATTTGGAGCAAATGGGGGACATGGAAGGTGTGTGCAAGATTTTCATGGAAGAAATATGTCTACCACGTGAGGTGGTGTGTGTGGTGATGAGTAGATGAAAAGGGGTGCAAAGAACACCATGGTGGAATGAAGAGAGGCAAGCTGTGGCACAAAAGAAGAAAGCACATAATGAGTGGATGGGAAGAAATGGCATGGAGGAAGTTGAGAGACAGAAGAGAGAGCCATATGTAGAGAGGAAAAGAGAGGTGAAAAGATTAGTGAGAAAGCAAAAAGACAGTGGATGAAGAATTTGGAAGAAATTTGAGAGCAGAGTGAAAGGAATGTAAGAAAATGTTCCGGAAGGAAGTAAAGAGAGTTAGACAGAGTGATGAAAAGGTTAGTAGGTTAGCGACAAATAAAAATGGTAGACTGGTAGTGGAGATGGGAGAAAAAGTGAACACATGGAGAGAACATTTTAAGGAACTGATAAACACAGAGAATGAAAGTTATGGGAGTATAAGTGGCTGGGGAATGGCTAGGAGAAGGTGGGTGGTGAGAAAGGAGAAAGAGATCAGTTGGATGGAAGTAGTGACAGCAATGAAGAAAGTCAAACTGAGGAAAGCCCCAGGAATGGACTGGTTGACAGTCAATTTTTTTTTAAGTAAACAATTTATTTGGGCATTTAATGTGCTAAATTATCCTATGATATAGTTAATCAGACAAACCAAAGTAATAATTTGGAGATATAAGCCTTCAAAGTTGTACAAAAAGTGGTTGATAGCAGCACGAGCCTCGAGTGGCTGTGACGTCATAAACTGGCATGCCCTGAGACAAAACAAGACTGTGATCCCCAGCCAAGTTGTGTAACTGTGGCTCTGCTGAGTAGCCATGCTTTGCTTCATCGTGGCCAAGTCAGCAAATAACCACCATTGGTGCTTTGTTCCAATGTACAAGAACACAAGTAGTATTCCACCAGAAAAAATATCCATCACTGTTCCAAGAGACATAAAATCCAGGAAGCTGTGGTGGTGAGCCGCATCAGGAGTACCCCACCACAGTGGGCAACTCTTACTGTTGTGAAGCGGTGCAAGGAAATACTGAATCGGAACTTTTAAATGGAAAATGTTATAATCTTTATCACCATATAGGTCCACACACACCTAATTATCTGAAATCTAGTCAAAAATTTGTGCATAACCCTTTGAGATTCCGATGATGCATTTTGCGTCATTTCAAATTCAACCTGAGATTCTGATGACGTGTTTATGCATCATTTCAAGATCATCATTCATCATTCATTCATCATCCAATCCTACACTGCCCCATGAGGAGTGTAGGAGCCTGGGGCTAGGCAAGTTGGTCCTGACATTTAAGATGAGAGTGACCAGCCTCACTCATCCCTGAGTGGCATTACGTGAGCAATGAAACCCAACCATCTCTTGGATATAAACCTTCACCAGCTCAATCCGACTGGAGTGCCATAATTACCCACTAAACCACCAGGAGCCAATTTTGGTTATATGGTTACCACCCAGTGTAATAAATGGTTTCCTGGTGTACAGGAAACCATTTGGCTTGTCACTCAGTGTAGAGTCACCCACAGGCAGAAGGAGGAGGAAAGAATGGGGAAAGAAAGACAGAAGAGGGAGTGTAAAGTCACCTGTAGGCAGAAGGACAAGGAATGAATGAAGGAAAGAAAGACAGAAGAGGATGCATGGAAAGAAGAATGGAGGAGAGGAAAGGGCAGACACCTGAGAGCAGCACTACATTGAGTGAGTGGATGGTGAGTGCCCCTCATTTCAAAATACTTTTGTAAAATATTCACCATAAATCGCATTTAAGCATCATAACAAAGAGACTCAAGCGTGATGTCACAGAATGCTTGCTCTATGCGTGGCAGGTACTGCACATCTGTTATGACTAATGGCTTTGTCTCTTTGTTACTTTACTCATGGCGAATATTTCTCTACAGCCAGGTATAATGTTTTTGTTTCTTGCCTAAATTCAACTTGTCAATTTGACATTTGATTTTCTTTGTTTTCCTTTTTTGAACATACTGTACTACAATAAAGTAATGCTACTCAGCTTTAAAATGACACCAAAACAAACATTCTATCATGAAACGCATATTTACACAGACCAATCAAAGAAAAAGATGGCTAAGTGACTATGCGGCTGGGAATCATACAAAGCTGTGCATCTTTTTTCTTTTGCTTTGCTGCACAATAACATGGATAAGTAGCTGTGAACTATACATCATTGTAAAGGTAATTTATTGTAGTGCTGCATGGTTCAAACCAGATTTATATATCTTTATTACTTTATTCTTGGCGAATATTTTTCGAAGGCAATGTATAAAATTTTTAGTTTTTGCCTAACTTCAACTTGTCATTTTGACTTTTCATTTTCTTTGTTTTCCTTTTTTGGAACTTGCTATGATAAAGTACAATTGCTCAGCTATAAAATGACACCAAAACTAGCACTCTACCATGAAATATGTATTTACACAAACTGACCAAAGAATAACATCACGGTACGAAGAAGCGGGTCAGCTCGAGAGCAGCTGACTCTAGGAGAGATGCAATCTGACCAGGGCTGAAACCTGATAGGGATAATATAACTATTGATAAGAAATCAGGTTTCAGCACTAAAACATGCTAAAGTTAGCAGATATTTACCCTTCATATCATCAACATGCATGGACAGACTTCCATTTTACATAAATACTGATTTAAAGCACAAATAAATGTATTTTCATTATTTCGCTACACTGAGTGACAAGCCAAATGGTTTCCTGTACACCAGGAAACCATTTACTATGCTGGGTGGTAACCATATAACCAAATTTTGGCACCTGGTGGTTTAGTGGGTGATTACGGTAATCACGCTTGTTCTAATGCTGTCCGTAACAAGGAGAGGGCATAAAAGAGGTACCGGAACCAACCCACCCCTGAATCACATCTTTTATGTATTTCTGCCCGGAATCGTGCTTGTTCTTCACTCTGCTAAGAATTATTTCATCCGTGCTAAATGTTCTCAACGCTCCAACTCGAATTCTTCTCGCTCCTTCTGGCACCTTGCCAAAAACCATTCTAGCAACTTTACCTCATCATCCTTCCCTCCTCTTTTCTACTCTGATGAATCTGTAGCAATTTCTTCTACTGATAAAGCAGACCTCTTCGCTCAGACTTTCTCCTCCAATTCCACCTTAGACGATTCCGGTGCTATTCCTCCATCACTTCCCCCCTCTGACTTCCTCTTGACTGACATTAAAATTTCTTCAGCTGATGTATTTTCTGCCATCACTGGCCTCAATACTAACAAGGCATATGGGCCTGATGGAGTCCCTCCTGTTGTCCTCAAAAACTGTGTTTCTGTGCTTACACCCTGCCTAGGTAAACTCTTTCGCCTTTGTCTATCAACTTGTACCTTTCCTTCTTGCTGGAAGTTTGCTCTCATTCAGCCAGTCCCAAAGAAGGGTGACCATTCCCAACCCTCTAACTATCGTCCAATTGCTTTAACATCCTGTGTCTCAAAAGTTTTCGAGTCAATTCTTAACAGAAAAATCTTAAAGCATCTTTCCTGTCACAATCTTCTTTCTGATCATCAGTATGGGTTCCGTCAGGGACGCTCCACTGCGATCTTCTCACCTACCTTTCAGACTCCTGGTCATCCTCCTTTCGGGACTTTGGCGAAAGCTTTGCCATTGCACTTGACATCTCAAAGGCTTTTGATCAAGTCTGGCATAAATCTTTAATTTCCAAACTGCCCTCCTACGGTTTCTCTCCTTCTATCTGTGCCTTCATCTCTAGCTTCCTTTCTGGTCGTTCTATAGCCGCTGTTGTAGATGGCCATCGTTCTTCTCCTAGATCTATCAACAGTGGTGTTCCTCAGGGCTCTGTCCTATCACCTACTCTCTTCCTTTTATTCATCAATGACCTTCTAAGCTGTACATCTAATCCTATCCACTCATATGCTGATGATTCCACCCTTCACCTTTCCATTCGGTTTCCGCAACGTCCATCTCAGCAGTTACTTCAACAAAAAAGGGATGAGGCTATGGCACACCTAATGTCTGACTTGGCTCGTATCTCTGAATGGGGTAAAAATAATCTTGTTATTTTTAATGCATAAAAAACTCAGTTCTTACACTTATCAACCCGACAAAATCTTCCTCAGGATTACCCACTAATGTTTAATAATGAACAGTTATGTCCTGCATCATCCTTGAACATGCTTGGGGTTTTGTTCTCTCGGGATTTGTCTTGGAAAGAACATATTACATCTCTTGTGAAATCTGCTTCCAAGAGATTAGGTGTGCTAAGCCGATTCCGAACTTTCTTTACCCCTGCACAGTTGTTGACCTTATACACGGGTTTTATTCGTCCGTGTATGGAGTACAACTCTCATGTGTGGGGAGGCTCCTCACATGCAGCTCTTCTCAATAGGGTGGAGTCAAAGGCTTTTCATCACATTAACTCTCCTCCTCTTACTGATTCCCTTCAACCTTTGTCTCTTCGCCGTACTGTTGCATCTTTATCTCTCTTCTATCGCTACTTCAATGGTCACTGTTCCTCTGAACTGTTTGCTTGCATCCCTCCACCTCTATGACGGGCACGTAGTACCCGCCTAGCAACAAACTATCATCCCTTTTCTGTCCAACTCTCTAATGCAAGAGTTAACCGTTACTCCCAGTCCTTCATTTATGCAACTGGTCAACTCTGGAACCGGCTTCCCCTGTCTGTATTTCCTACTTCCTATGATCTCCAGTCTTTCAAACGCATTGTGTCCAGGCATCTCGAACTGAACGGATCTTGAATTTGGCTCTCTTTTGTATTGTTTTTGTTTATTCTTGGAAGGAAGAGTATGCAGGCCTGTGCCCTTTGGTTCCTTCTTCCTTGCATTAAAAAAAAAAGAAAAAAAAATTGGATTGAGCTGAAAAAGGTTTATATCCAAGGGATGGTTGGGGTTTACTACTCATGTCATACCACTCAGGGATGAGTGAGGCTGGTCACTCTCATCTTAAATATCAGGACCAACTTGCCTAGCTCCAAGCTCCTACGCTCCTCATGGGGCAATGTAGAAATGGATGATGAATGAAAAAAAATGAAAAATCAATATTTATATAAAATAGAAGTCTGCCAAGGTGAGTTGTCAAGCTAGAGGTGAAATACTTCTGCTAACTTTAGCAAACTTTTTCTCTGAATTCTTAATTTCTATTAATTTCAGATAATTAGGTGTGTATGAACCTATATGGTGATAAAAACTATAATATCCTAACATATACAGCTTGACCTAACCTAATAGTCACCTGTCAAACAAAAGCAATCCTAACTATGGCTTAAGCCACTGATAGGGATGTGAAAATCTTATTTTCCAGATCAGACTGGCGCTGTTACTAAAAAGATGTTCAAATATCACCAGTACATAAGACCATGAAATCAGATAATCAAATACTCCACAAAGGTCTAGCTTTCCACGGTCAGGCCTATCTAGGAGGAAAAAGCATTGAAATATTTCGGTCTTTGTGACATCTTTCCTATGTATCAGTGCCCAATTTCAGTGCTTTATGCTCCTGGACTAAGGACTTAGCAATACTTATACTGATTCAGTTCATAAATCACTTCATTATGACTTTATCTTTGTGCTATCAAGTTTTCCCACAGGTATCTGGTTGTCACAAGGTTCGCCGTCACTACTAGTCTCTCTAAAACCAAATAACTCTTCACTAAAGCACAAACATAGCATACTTCATCTTTAAGAGAGCTATCACACTAAGTCTTACCTATCTAGAATGATAATAACAACTGAATATCACAGAGCGACTTGGATGTGTTTTGTCTGCCACCACCCTTTGCGGAATTAGGGTGTTGGGCTATAGATAGATAGACAGATAGATAGAATATCACAGGAACCTTACCTGTACTGAAATATGATTCCCAGACACTGTTGTGAGTGGGGGTTAGCTGTGGCCCTAGTAAGGGATGTGATGTCACAGCGAGGGAGCATCTTTTGCACGAGGTATGATAACTTCCAACTCTGACTGACTTATTTTTTTTATTGGAGAGAAAAAATAACGATATATCAACGATTATCTATCAATCTATCTATTGCCAGACGCCTCAATCCCGAACGGGGTGGCCACAAACAAATCGCCTCCATGTCACTCTGTCCCCTGCCATTTCACTACCACGCTCCCAACTCACACNACATCTAACCCTATCCACTCATATGCTGATGATTCCACCCTTCACCTTTCCATTCGGTTCCTGCAACGTCCATCTCAGCAGTTACTTCAACAAAAAAGGGATGAGGCTATGGCACACCTAATGTCTGACTTGGCTCGTATCTCTGATTGGGGTAAAAATAATCTTGTTATTTTTAATGCATCAAAAACTCAGTTCTTACACTTATCAACCCGACAAAATCTTCCTCAGGATTACCCACTAATGTTTAATAATGAACAGTTATGTCCTGCATCATCCTTGAACATGCTTGGGGTTTCATTCTCTCGGGATTTGTCTTGGAAAGAACATATTACATCTCTTGTGAAATCTGCTTCCAAGAGATTAGGTGTGCTAAGCCGATTCCGAACTTTCTTTACCCCTGCACAGTTGTTGACCTTGTACACGGGTTTTATTCGCCCGTGTATGGAGTACAACTCTCATGTGTGGGGAGGCTCCTCACATGCAGCTCTTCTCAATAGGGTGGAGTCAAAGGCTTTTCATCTCATTAACTCTCCTCCTCTTACTGATTCCCTTCAACCTTTGTCTCTTTGCCGTACTGTTGCATCTTTATCTCTCTTCTATCGCTACTTCAATGGTCACTGTTCCTCTGAACTGTTTGCTTGCATCCCTCCACCTCTATGACGGGCACGTAGTACCCGCCTAGCAACAAACTATCATCCCTTTTCTGTCCAACTCTCTAATGCAAGAGTTAACCGTTACTCCCAGTCCTTCATTTATGCAACTGGTCAACTCTGGAACCGGCTTCCCCTGTCTGTATTTCCTACTTCCTATGATCTCCAGTCTTTCAAACGCATTGTGTCCAGGCATCTCGAACTGAACGGATCTTGAATTTGGCTCTCTTTTGTATTGTTTTTGTTTATTCTTGGAAGGAACAGTATGCAGGCCTGTGCCCTTTGGTTCCTTCTTCCTTGGATTAAAAAAAAAAAGAAAAAAAAATTGGATTGAGCTGAAAAAGGTTTATATCCAAGGGATGGTTGGGGTTTACTACTCATGTCATACCACTCAGGGATGAGTGAGGCTGGTCACTCTCATCTTAAATGTCAGGACCAACTTGCCTAGCTCCAAGCTCCTACGCTCCTCATGGGGCAATGTAGAAATGGATGATGAATGAAAAAAAATGAAAAATCAATATTTATATAAAATAGAAGTCTGCCAAGGTGAGTTGTCAAGCTAGAGGTGAAATACTTCTGCTAACTTTAGCAAACTTTTTCTCTGAATTCTTAATTTCTATTAATTTCAGATAATTAGGTGTGTATGAACCTATATGGTGATAAAAACTATAATATCCTAACATATACAGCTTAACCTAACCTAATAGTCACCTGTCAAACAAAAGCAATCCTAACTATGGCTTAAGCCACTGATAGGGATGTGAAAATCTTATTTTCCAGATCAGACTGGCGCTGTTACTAAAAAGGTGTTCAAATATCACCAGTACATAAGACCATGAAATCAGATAATCAAATACTCCACAAAGGTCTAGCTTTCCACGGTCAGGCCTATCTAGGAGGAAAAAGCATTGAAATATTTCGGTCTTTGTGACATCTTTCCTATGTATCAGTGCCCAATTTCAGTGCTTTATGCTCCTGGACTAAGGACTTAGCAATACTTATACTGATTCAGTTCATAAATCACTTCATTATGACTTTATCTTTGTGCTATCAAGTTTTCCCACAGGTATCTGGTTGTCACAAGGTTCGCCGTCACTACTAGTCTCTCTAAAACCAAATAACTCTTCACTAAAGCACAAACATAGCATACTTCATCTTTAAGAGAGTTATCACACTAAGTCTTACCTATCTAGAATGATAATAACAACTGAATATCACAGAGCGACTTGGATGTGTTTTGTCTGCCACCACCCTTTGCGGGATTAGGGTGTTGGGCTATAGATAGATAGACAGATAGATAGAATATCACAGGAACCTTACCTGTACTGAAATATGATTCCCAGACACTGTTGTGAGTGGGGGTTAGCTGTGGCCCTAGTAAGGGATGTGATGTCACAGCGAGGGAGCATCTTTTGCACGAGGTATGATAACTTCCAACTCTGACTGACTTATTTTTTTTATTGGAGAGAAAAAATAACGATATATCAACGATTATCTATCAATCTATCTATTGCCAGACGCCTCAATCCCGAACGGGGTGGCCACAAACAAATCGCCTCCACGTCACTCTGTCCCCTGCCATTTCACTACCACGCTCCCAACTCACACCCCCCTCTCTCATATACCTCTCCACTCCATCCCTCCATCTCATCCTCGGCCTCCCCCTCCCTCTTGCCCTCTCCACCTCACTCACATACACTCTCCTCGTCAATCTTTCACTCTCCACATGCCCAAAGCACCTTAACGTTTTTCTCCTAACGCTTCCCATCACGTCCTCAACCATACCACAACGCTCCTTCACTTCCTCATTTGTTAGTCTGTCTCTCCATGTGACTTCACATGCTCCTCTCAAATAACTCATTTCCACTGCTCTCACTCTTGACTTCTGTCCTTCCAACAGGGTCCAAGCTTCACTTCCATATGTCAGAGTTGGTATCACAATACTGTCATGTAACAACTTTTTCACTTCCATGCTCATCTCCCTGTTTCTTATCACTGCTTTCAACGAAACAGCAACGATTATGAGTGACCATTTTATTACAGTAAGACCTCATTATAAGACTAATTGGGGCCCAAACCATTCTGAAAAATGCGAAATTCCGATAAAAGCGACATCCAGACTTCCCCATGCTAATCCGGACTTTTTCCGATATATCAGACATTAGTCCAGATTGCATGAACGGTTTTTACACTGTTTTGACTACCATTGTGGTACTGCACTGATAAGGACATCTCACAAGTCTGCTTGAAAGCATTTGGTCTTCGCTTGTGGTATTTGTCAGGGCAATTAGTTGGATTGGCCTTTTTTGATCCAACTGTTGACCCTGAAAAGATGCGAAAAATGGTGATGGCTCTTGACGAAGGAGGAGGCAAAGATCAACTAAAGAAAGCAACAGTTGAACTTCAGGTGACAGCACTGAATCAGAAAACAATTTCAGGTTTTGTGACCAGTTTCACCAAGAAGACCTTCACATTGCTTGGCCTTCCTCATTCATTTTTAGAATTCAATCAATCCACATGGGAATGCTGTGAGGATTACAAGGAAGCTGAGTGCATCCAGGGGCCACAGATAACAAGTGACTTTGCTGAAAGTGGGGTGAAAGAGGGGTAGCAGTGATTCAGGAGTTTAATCCAGTGTTGACCTGTTGAGCAACCCAGGCAAGTGTATCCGGATGTGAAGAAGGCTGCAGCTGGCAGCAAGTGCAAGCCATAAAACTAGGCAACAATGAGTGGGAGTTGGGTTCCCATGATACCACCCCCAGTAAGGGGCTAATACTCTGCAAAAAGGAGGACCTAGGTGACCCAACGGCATATTAACATTAAAAGTATTAGAAATAACATTAAATAATAGTATAACTTTGAACATGATGTGGCACCAGTTAAAAATTATCTAATACACATGAAGATTTGCATACACAATTTTTTAATCAATAGGAACAAAGTCCCACAGCAGCTGAAGCAAAATTTTTAAGTTGAAAATTATGGACCACCCCTAATGACTGAGGATGCTAAGGCTGCAGTGCATGTGGACAGTGAACTGAGTGAATTTTTCTCTCTGAATGCTGGATTGAAACAGGGATGTGTCATGTCTCCATGGTTTTTCAATTATATGGATGGGGTTATAAAAGAGACTCAAGGTACAACAGCGATGTTGGACTGGCCCTAATGAGAGAGGGCAACATTTGGAAACTTCCTGTATTATTGTTTGCAGAGGATACTGTATGATTAAGTGAAAATGAAGGGGAACTGCAAGGCTTGGTGAATGAGTTTGCAGGAGTGTGTACGAAATGGAATCAAAAGGTGAATGTAGGGAAGAGTAAAGTGATGGTCATCGAGAGAAATGAAGTTACTGAATGAAAAGTGAGGTTGGATTAAGAGGAAATGGTAAATGTGAGTACATGTACATACTTAGGCAGTGTGATGTGTAAAGATTGGAGTCTGGAGGATGAAATGCTTGAAAGGGTACAACAATGAAGAAAGGTTGTTGGTTCCTTGAAAGCAGTGATAAGAAATAGGGAAGTGAGGATGGAAGTAAACAAGCCTCTGCATGATAGTATTGTGATACCCAACTCTAATGTATAGAGGTGAAGCTTGGGCCTTGTTAGAAGAAGACACAAGTCAAGAGTGAGAGCAGTGGAAATGAGTTATCTGAATGGAGCATGTGGAGTTACATGGAGAGACAGATTGACAAATTAGGAAGTGAAGAAGTGTTGTGGTGTGGATATGGATGTGATAGAAAGCATTAAGAGAAATATGCTGAGGTGGTTTGGACATGTGGTGAGGATGGAGAGTGAGAGACTAATGAAAAGAGTGTATGTGAGTGACGTAGAGGGGAGGAGAGGGAGAGGGAGGCTGAGGATGAGATGGAGGGATGGAGTGGAGAGATATATCAGAGAGAAGGGTGTGGGCTGGAGGGAGGGCAGTGAAATGGCAGGAGATACGGCAACATGGAGGCGATTTGTGGTCACCCTTTATGGGATTAAGGCGTCTGGGAATAGACAGAGAGATACAGTGCATAAGAGATGTAGTGGTATTAAAGGCAAGCTGCGAAATAATGCTGATTTTGCGTGTCTAGTGCGTCGAGGAGGACATGTAAAAAATTGACAGGCGTCAAAGGACTGATCTTGCTAGAGAGCCTCTTGAGTGTGTGGAGTTTTGTTATTTGGGGGACATGAGAGACTGATGAGGAGAGTGTATGTGAGTGAGGTGGAGGGGGGGGGAAAGGGAGGGGGAGGCCGAGGAAGAGATGGAGGGAGAGAGTGGAGAGGTATATGAGATAGGGGGTTGTGAGCTGGGAGCAGGGCAGTGAAATGGTGGGGGACAGTGTGACATGGAGGCAATCTGTTTGTGGCCACCCCTTATGGGATTAAGGTGGCTGGCAATAGATAGAAAGATAGATGTTATGTGCTGGAGGTGGGGCTACAGCTAGCTCTGTGGCTAGGGTAAGGAGTGGCTGCAGGAAGTTCAGGGACTGGTGCCTCTCCTGACAATGAGAGGGTTCTCCCTCCATGCTAAGAGATCCTTGTATGTGGCATGTATTAGAAGTGTAATGCTGTATGTTAGTGAGGCCTGGGCAGTAAAAGATGAAGATATCTGTAGGCTCAAACTACAGAAATGACAATGATTTGATTAATGTATAGTGTGTTCCTGAATATGGGGCTTGGGGGGCTAGGACTGTGAGGGAATAGTTGCGAGGAAGGATGGGACTTTGATATACTGGTGATGTGATGAGGAGGAGTAGATGAATGGATTAAGATAGTCTGAGCATATTCAGAGGATGGAAGATAACACAGCGAGTGCAGAAGGTGAGAGGTGTGAACGTTGAGGGTTGGGCTACAAGAAGCAGACCAAAAAAAACCTGGGACAAAGTGACAAGAGTGTGATCTTGGGGATTAGGGACTGAATAGGGAGGCTGAGAGAGATTACGCAGTGTGGAGAGCCATCATTAGGTGACCAAGGTTGATGTGTGCAAACATGCTGGAGCCTTTATAAACATGATATGGTTGTACTGTACTATTTACCACTATCACTGTAACTACTGGTATTCCACTTTCTTGCTTTTTTTTTTTTTTAAGCAGGGAAGAAGGAACTAAAGGCCAGAAGTCTGCAAGATTGCTCCCTCCAAGGAAAAACAAGATAACTGAGAGCCAAATTCAAGATTCATTCATTCTGAGATGCCTAGACACAGTGAAAGACTGCAAGTACTGTAACAGGCAGTAGGATATACAGACGGAAGAAGACCATTCCGGAGTTGACCTGTTGCATACATGAAAGACTCATGTAATGGTTCACTATTGCATTAGAGAGCTTGACAGAAAAAAGGATGGGAGTCTGTTGCTGGCAGGTGTGACACACTTACCATAGCAGTGGAGGGATGCAAGCAGACAGTTTAGAGGAGCAGTGGCCACTGAAGCAGCAATAGAAAAGACATAAAGATGCAACAGTGCAGCAAGAAGACAGAGGTTGAAGGGAGCCAGTAAGAGGAGGAGAGTTAATGAAACAAAAAGACTTTGACTCCACCTTGTTGAGAACAGCTGTATGTGGCGAGTCTCCTGACACATGAAAGCTGTACTTGGCACAAGGGCGTATCAAATCTGTGTATAAAGTCAACAACTGTGTAGGGGTAAAGAAGGCATGGAGTTGACTTAGCTCACTTAATCTCCTGGAAGCAGATTTTACAAGAGAGGTACTGTAATATCATCTTTTCAAGATAAATCCTGAGAGAATGAGACCCCAAGCATGTTTAAAGATAATGCAGGATTGATCTGGTTATTATGAAAAATTAGAGGATACTCCTGTGGATGATTCTGATGCACTGAAAGATGCAAGAAGTGAGTTTCTGATGCATTAAAAACAATGAGATTACACTTTTACCCCAATCTGAGATATGAGCCAAGTCAGACATTAGGTGTGCTATAGCCCCATCCCCTGTTTGTTGATGTAATTGCTGAGATGGACGCTATGTGAAGGGAATGGAAAGTTGAAGGATGGAGTCATCAGTGTATGAGTGGATAGGGTTAGATGTACAGCTCAGAAGGCCATTGATGAATGGAAGAAAGAGAGTTGGTGATAGGACTGAACCCTGAGGAACACCTCTATTGACAGCTCTAGGAGCAGAACAGTGGCCATCTACAACAGCAGCTACAGAAAGACCAGAAATGAAGCTAGAGATGAAGGCACAGATGGAAGGATAGAAACCCTAAGAGGACAGCCTAGAAATTAAAGATGTATGCCAGACTCAATCAAAAGCCTTTGAAAAATCAAGTGCAATGGCAAAGCTCTGCCTAAGTCCCGAAAGGAGGATGACCAGGAGTCTGAAAGGTAGATGATAAGATCGCCAGTGGAGTGTTCCTGGCAGAACCCATACTGATGATCGAACGGGTTGTGACAGGAAAAGTGCTTTAAATAATTTTGGTTAAGAAAAGACTCAAAAATTTTCAAAATACAGGATGTTAAAGCAATTGGGCAATAGTTAGAGTTTATTCTTGCTGCTACTAGCTTATTTTATTTAGCTTAGGTGATCATCCTGGTAGTGATGGGGTTAGGAAAGGCTATACCTAACCCTCCAGGTTAAAACATCTCTCCTAGGGTTATTACAGCTGTACAGAGTTAGCAAGAATAAAGTAAAGATGGGCAGGATCTAAAAACAACAAAAGGAAAACATCACTTATAATTAAATTAATAATCTATTTTTCATTACTCCCTTTTTAATCATTCTGATTTTACTACCTTCAGATGATTTTATTCTGCTTTGATAAGGTGTCTCAAACTGTAAGGATCAGAAACAGTCTTCACTTCACGTCTTATTCGGCACATGAAGGACTTTTTACTTCATTCTCAAAATATCTCTGGCTTGAAGTATTTTGTCAGCTGTTTAGTAGTAAAAGACGTGCACCCATTGTTCTTTGCATCTCTATATATACTTTACATATACATATTTGTTTTTCATCAATTCTCTACCTTTCTCAGCTTCCATATCTCCCTTTCTCAAATATTCACATTATGTATAAATCATAAAAGGTCTTCCAATCATCACTCACATACAGTAAAATAGCTTCACAATTCTAGTAAAATGCATTAATTCCATGTAACCATATCATCTACTGTAAATACCAGCGCTGGGCAGGTGTGCAAGGACTTGCACAAAGCGCAATTGTGCACCCTTGCACTCCGGTGAATATCATTTGCACATTGTGCACCGCACGAGACCAAGCTCAATATTGCGCTTTTGCACACAAAGAGGCATGTGCGCAAGCGCAAATTTAGTTGCACTTGCACAGATGAATTTGCGCTTGCGCACCTGCCTTGCGCATGTGTCCTGTGGATTGCGCACTGCGCAGTCCGCAGGACATGTGGTCTTAGGAGCAGCCTGCATGGCTAGACAAGGGATGGGGGAGGCTCGGGTGGGTCGCGAGGGCTGGATTGTTAGGGGGAGGTGGGAGGGTACTAGCATTTCTTAAAATGCTTCAATGTTATTATTATTAATAAAAATAATAATAAGTTAAAAACACATTATTTATTAAGAGTAGCATATGCAATTCCTTACAAAACATTAAAACATTTTATTTAAATCAAATATCCACAGCCCAATAACTTGTTAGGCTGTGGATATTTGATTTAAAAAATATGTTTTATTGATTATTGTGAGGAATTGCATATACTATTATGTATCTATATTAAATTATTAAATAAGACATCCTGAGAAAATGCAGATCAAGGTAAAACTGGCAACATCACAGCCTGTTTCCTTGTCCCTCTCCGCTCCGGCTCCGCTCACTGCCTCACTCTTCGTATGAACTTCCATGAGTTAACAACACCTTGCTCCAGTCCTACCGCCTTAGTCACTTATGGTCAGGGCAAGCCAAAAGTGCGGTTTGGGTGGGGCTCCAACCTGCGTACAGTGTTGCCACATTTTCCATACTCTCACTCTCTCTTTCCTGGAATTTGTGCATCTCCCTTGGGAATTTTGCTTCTTTTATGAGTGACTTATAAACTTGTGCTTTCATTTCTGCATTTTCTGTTTTTATTATATCTAATTATATTCAAAAAATTATTATTGTTTTACATATGGCGCCAGATGACCTCAATATTGTGGCGCCATAATTTGTTTCCTTTCATTCAATCATTCTCTCCCTCCCTCCTTCCCTCCCTTCCTCCATCTCTCCCTTAGCCTGACAATGCACTCAACATTGCTCCAGGGCTGCTTTCTCTCTCTCTCTCTCTCTCATCTATGGTATTTTAGGATACATTTTGGTTATTTTCTTTTATGTTATATTGTACATATTGTAAATTTGACTTTATTTCTCTCTCTCTCTCTCTCACACACACACACACACACAAACAAACATTTTATACAAGGAAACACCCAAATATACAAAAAAAAAATTCTCTCTCTCTCATCTATGGTATTTTAGAATACATTTTGGTTATTTTCTTTTACATTATATTGTACATATTGTAAATTTGACTTTATTTCTCTCTCTCTTTCTCTCTCTCTCTCTCTCTCACACACACACACACACACACACACAAACATTTTATACAAGGAAACACCCAAATATACAAAAATCTGTCTCTCTCTCTCTCATCTATGGTATTTTAGGATACATTTTGGTTATTTTCTTTTACATTACAATGAAAGCTCGATTATCCAGGCTCGGATTATCCAGCCTTCGGTATATCCGGGCGGTGACTGAATGGTTCAGTGGTACAGTAATACAGAGAGAGAGAATTATTTGTACGATAGCTCCGGTTGCTAGCGAGCGAGGCACGGGTAAACGAGCGTGAGTCTGCCCCCCCACCCACACCTCCTGCTCACAACTCGATCACATAGATGGCAAGGTGGAGTTTTGTTAGGTGACTGATAACCTAACCTAGCCTAACCTTGCTTAACTACCCAATAATCTAACCTATCCTAACCAGGGCTCCAGTTGGGGAATTGGGAAACAAAATCCACTTCTAATTGAAATCAACTTCTTATTATGTTGAATAAGTTTCTTCCATTATGCCGGAAACAGTCATAGATACGGCCTGAAGAACGTGATGATGATAAAGGAGGAAATCTTTCAGCAAGAGAAAGTAATTATTACCAAATTCAATGTAGAATAATACAGAAAACAAACTAGAGGAATATGAATTGAACTGGTAAAGTCTTTACGCTCTATGCTTAGACGAAAATTTATGGGTTTCACAATTTTAGGGGACGAAATGGAACAGAAATGTTTGCTAATCAGAAAAAAATTACTCTACCATCTCACGTGTTCTCTTAAGTTAGCATTCAGTTTCACAATCTTCGTTAGATATTGCGCTTCCCATTTCAGACTGGCAGAGCATATGGTTATTTCTGTCTCTTTCAGTTAAGTGTACATTATGTTCATTCTTTTGTTCGTTCTTAAGTGTGTGTGTGTGAAAGAGAGAGTATTGATGCAAACAATAATGTATTCCATTAACCCCTTCATAGTTGTTGTCGGCCTTGAACGATGCTTTACTGTACCGTTGTCAGTGATGGCGAGTTAAAAGCTATAAAAAAAAACTGCGAGCAATTATGGGAAGGGATCAAAGGTCACTGATATGTTTACACGACCCTACTCTACTGTCGCAAGCAGCTAGGCGGTCACTTTCTCTCAGATGTCTTCATCGATATGTTTAAATGCTAATGTAACATGCCCCTTAATTTTGAGTAAGTTTCTTCCATTATGCCGAAAACAATAGTAGGTAAGACTTAAGGAATATTATGATAAGAGAGGAAATCTTGCTGCGAGAGAAAGGTAATTTACCACCCTCAAAATAGGCAGAAAAATACAGAAAACAGAGGAATATAAATTGACTTGGCAAGGTCAATAGGCTGTATGCTTACACGATAATTTATAGGTTTCACAATTTTAGCGGACAAAATGGAGCAAAAATGTTTACTAGTCAGAAAAAAAAAAAATACTTTCGTCTCACGTCTTCTCGTAAGTTAGCATCCCACATTTTTTGTTCAATGTCGCGGTTCCC
Organism: Birgus latro; assembly: GCA_018397915.1. NCBI lineage: Eukaryota > Metazoa > Arthropoda > Malacostraca > Decapoda > Coenobitidae > Birgus > Birgus latro. The sequence continues at coordinate 12,257 of JAGKTI010004736.1, read as the reverse complement.
AACACATTTCGGACTGACAGAGCATACAGTTATTTCTGCTCTTTGCAGCTGAGTGTACATTTACTGCTCATTCTTCGTTTGTTATGTGTATGTTTGAGACAGTATTGATACAAATAATTGTGTATTTCTATTAACCCCTTCATAGCTGCCATTCTTGAACAATGCATTACTGCACCGGTGTTAGTGACGTTGAGTTAGGGAGCTATAAAATCTGAGAACAATTATGGGAAGGGAACGAAGGTCACTGGTATGGTTATACAAACCTGCTGTACCATCCCAATAGCCAGGCGGCCACTTTATTACAGATGTTTTCGTCAATATGTTTTAATGCTAATGTAACATGCGCCCTAATTTTATTCTTTCACGATTCATAGCAAATCAGAAGATTGGTTTAGGGACAAAAAAAAAAATTAAAAGTGCACCAGACGAGTCTTACCACATCTGTAAGAAAAAGAAACTGATTTTAGAGAAAAAATGGTTCCAAGGCCTGCCACGGGAGCACGCAAATTTCTGAACTCAGTGCCATTGAGGGGGCTAAACATACGCTTTACTGTAAGCAGTAAAAGCACCTTACCAAATCAGTTCATCCTGATATTCTGTTATGTTTTTCTGATTGTTTCTGGGTTGGCAAATAAACATTTCTTGTTAAATCTGTTTCCCCGTTGTTTTTAGCTGTTCTGCTGGTGTGCAACTCTTGTTGTTAGTTAACGTAATGGCGGAAGGTACTGTTCTGATCTCATTGTTTAACCAAACCTGGCCTAACTTAGCTTAACTGCACCTAATAATTTAACCTAACTTAATCTCCAGTTTGAAAGTTGGGAAACGAAATCCACACTTGAATATGATGAGTTTCTTCCATTGTGCTGGAAACAATCGTAGGTACAGTCGCGTTCATGAGTTCCGATACACAGGTGTTTTTGTTGTCTATTGCAGTGCTCACTTCTTTTGGAATATGGAACTTTTGTGCTTACTGCCTGATACACTGAACATAATTTGGTCGGTTAGCAAGTGAAATAGTTCAACATCCTACCAACGGTGGACACAACAGCAGACAAGACAATTACATGTGTATCAGGACTCACGAACGCGACTGTACAGCTTCAGGAATGTGACAATAATAACAGAGAGGATATTTTTCAGCAAGATAAAGAAATTTACCAACTGAAACTAGAAAAATACAGAAACAAGCAGGATGCATATGCAAAGATTTGGTAAGGTCTTTCTGCTACGTTAAGTGTACATTTACCTGTAAATAAATCAGTCTAACAGTACTTGTTTTTTGTTTCCGCCGGATTAATCGTGATTTCGGACTATTCAGTCACCCCTTCACACCATATTGCCCGGATAATCGGGCAATCTCTGTATATTGTCTATCTATCTATTGACAGACGCCTCAATCCCGAACGGGGTGGCCACAAACAAATCGCCTCCATGTCACTCTGTCCCCTGCCATTTCACTACCACGCTCCCAACTCACACCCCCCTCTCTCATATACCTCTCCACTCCATCCCTCCATCTCATCCTCAGCCTCCCCCTCCCTCTCGCCCCCTCCACCTCACTCACATACACTCTCCTCGTCAATCTTTCACTCTCCATCCTCTCCACATGCCCAAACCACCTTAACGTGTTTCTCCTAACGCTTCCCATCACGTCCTCAACCACACCACAACGCTCCTTCACTTCCTCATTTGTTAGTCTGTCTCTCCATGTGACTCCACATGTATATTGTACATATTGTAAATTTGGCTTTATTTCTCTCTCTCTCTCTCACACACATACACACACACGCACACACACACGAGGAAGCTTTTCCCAAGGTAAGAGTGGGTCAGTGTGTTGCCAGTCACGAGGGTTTAATGTACACCCCACCCTCGACTATCACTCCTAATTGGTGCCGCCATCGCTGCGCTATAGCCGAAAACGCGATAGCCGAAGTGAAGAACTTATGGTAATAATTCTAATTGGTGCCATGACCTCAATATTTACCCCTAAGATACCTGTTTTGTACCACATAATAACATATTATAGTGAAAAAATGAGCATACTGCACAGACTTTATCAGCGTGCTCCACAGTTTATAAATAAAGAAGATGGTGGCCGCTTCAGCTGTGTACTGCAAGTGCTCCAACTGTGGACTTTTTTCACGTCTATGAGGAGGATGAACTTCACCAAATTCATTGTGTTAAGTAATGAAATATTTAAGAGTCTTTGGGTATACTGTAATGACTAGTTTACAGGTTTGTTTAAAACCGCTATGAAAGTGTTTATTACTGTATTATAGTGGAGTTTTATTCACAGTTGAGCATACAGACTTTATCAAATGAACTTCTTCAATCACTGCTTGAGTAGCATCCTCCGCCATCTTGAATGTTTTGGTTGGTCAGCTGATGTGTCCACTTGGCCAAGCTTTTTTTTGCTCGATCCACAAGGCTGGTGCATGATAGCAGGCATTTAGTGCGTGATAAAGGAATTTGGGTAGGTTTTTTATACATGCGTGATAGCGGTAAAACGCTACAGCGGAACCCATGATAGCCAAGGGTTGGGTGTATTATTTTTTTTTACTAAGAAATTGGCATATTTTTACTTATATTCCTGCACAATATCTTATAACCTTAATTGTGACATTATTACCCACCCCAGAACTATGGTAGAAGCCAATAAAAGTGACTACTTTTTTTTAGCAACATTGTAAAATATTTATGCCACGTTTCTGTATTGCCTTATAAATGTTTTATGCATAAGTTTTCTGTTCTTTCATATATAATAATACATATATTAAAATTGTATTCATATGTGTTTACCTTATCTGCGATGCCTTTTACAAATATAACAGCCGTTTCACATCGCGGGTTTGGGAAACTTGGCACCACTGTGGGCGGGTGAGGGCCCCACCCAACCCGCACTCTTGGCTTGGTCTGACCATACCGTGTGTGAAGTGAATCATTTCATCCCACAGTAAATAATTTCAATTTAATTTGCAAGTAGTGGATGCCCCCAGTACCAGGAGTAACGACTGTACTGCCCAGTCTTGGCAGCCAGATGCAGAGTGTGAAATTAAAATGACCAAGAGAGTGGAAATATTTGAGTTATTTGAGAGAAGCATGTCAAGACAGACTGACAAATGAAGTGATGGATCATTGTGGTGTGGATGTGGATGTGATAGGAAGCGTTAGGAGAAACACATGAAGGTGATTTGGCCATATGGAGAGGATGGAGAGTGAGAGACTAATGAGGAGAGCGTATGTGAGTGAGAGGGAGGGGGAGGCCAAGGATGAGGGGGGGTAAGCTGGGAGCAGGGCAGTGAAATGACGAGGGACAGAGCGACATGGAGGCGATTTGTTGTTTGTGGCCAATGGCCACCTCTTACGGGATTAAGGCATCTGGCAATAGATAGATAGAATAATAATAAATAAAAGTAAGTACAGTAAGACCTCACCATAACGGACTAATTGGGGCCCAAGCCAGTCCAAAAAATGCGAAATTCCGATAAAAGCGACATCCGGACTCACCCTAGCTAATCCAGACTTTTTCCGATATATCAGACATTAGTCCAGATTGCATCAGTGGTTTTCACCACCATTGCAGTATTGTACTGTGTTACACCATCACTACATTAATCAAATGGTACAATAATACTGTACTGTGCACTGAAAAACACGTCTTTTACTTGTCTTATTGTGGTGAACATAGCTAAAGTGGTCAGACAGTCCGGACTGCTTTCTGGCTTTATCGGACTTTTTCCGATATATAGGAGTTTAGTTCGGTAGCTCCTTGAGTCCGATAAAAGCGAATTCCGGTCTATTGAAGTCCGTTATATTGAGGTTTTACTGTATGCTAATTTATTTAAATATCTCAATATTTTACAGTAATTCCCACAAATACATGCAAATGGTTTGTGTTAGCTCTTTGCAACATCACGCAGGCTAAATATTAGATTGCGCACTTGCGCAAATTACAGATATTAGAAAATAATAAAAATAAACAAAAGTAAGTAAGTATGCTAATTTAGGTAAATATCTCAATATTTTACAGTAATTCCCACAAATATATGCAAATGGTTTGCACTTGCGCTTTGCGACATTGCACAAGCTAAATATTAATCAGATTGTGCACACGTGCTTGCGCAAGGTAGGGAACTGTGGATTGCGCATTGCGCCTGCACAAGGTCCTTTTTCTTTTGCACTGCCCGCCACTGGTAAATTCACTCTCCCCCACCTCCCATCCACTATACTTCTTTATTCCATGTCTTTCCCAATTTATATACAGTCTGTCCTTACCTAACGCAATTTGCTGTAACGCAATATTGCTCTAACACAGCACGATTTTGCGAGAGGAAATAAACATTCTAACATGGGCACTGTTGGCATAACGCAGTAATTTGAACAGGGTGGGCTGTGACGCGGTGTGTATCGGGCAGCCTCACTATACTTGACGTCATCGCCCACCAATCACGTTTCGCCTTTCTCGCTCTCCCAGCCACTCAACCAGTCAGGATCCCCCTACCTCTCTCCTGCCTCCTGCAGTTCCAACTCCACTCCTACCCACACCATCCTCCTCAGCTTGCCTCATGTTGCAAAGGATTTTAGTGTGTGCTCTCCCCCTCTACCTCATCTCCGGTGACGTGTGTCTGCTCCTCTCCTCACATAAGGTACAATAAATAAAAAAAAAGTCCTATTGACCTAATGTATTTTTTGAACCATATTAATGCCTTCTAGGAGAATAAAACTGGGGGGTATAAAATAATTTTTGCACCACAAGGGGGGAAAAGTGGACTTTGGGTAGGGGTGCCGAAGGAAACAGAGGTTTTCAAGAGTCCCTCTAACGTGGTATTTGTCTAACGTGAGGTCAGTGCGGAAGCAAATACCCGCATTAGGCGAGGACAGACTGTACTGTATTTCTTAGCAAATTTAACCCATGAAAGTCACCTATATTCCTCAACAGTCCCATTTCCAGTGTGCTTTTTCTTGGCTTTTCAAACCTGGCCACACCAGTCTCACACTTACATCATTATGTGGGTACTAAGAAGCCATCATACAGTCCTCTTGCAGCTTACGTACTGCTTTAAAATTACTATTTCATACCAAGCCCTTCAAAGCATCAGGTCATTTTTTCCCTGGAACCATTCTGGTTTCCATTTCCATCTCACACTTCTGTTTTTCTTCTGTTTCTAAACAAAAGTCCATCCATCCATCATCCAATCCTACGTTGCCCCATGAGAAGCGTAGAAGCCCGGGGATAGGCAAGTTGGTCCTGACATTTAAGATAAGAGTGCCAGCCTCACTCATCCCTAAGTGGCATTACGTGAGCAATACATGTGCACCCCAACCACCCTTTGGATATAAACCTTCACCGACTCAATCCGATTGGTATCTATAATTTTCCACTAGCTACACTAGGGTTTTCTCCATGCACCAACAAACTATGCTGTGAGTCACCTCACTCATTAATCATCATTTTACTTTTACCAACATTAATTTTCAGACATTACCACTGAGGTGGTTTGAACATGTGGAGAGAATGGAGAATGAAAGACTGACTAAGTGGGTGTATGCAGGTGGGGTGGAGGGAGGGAGAGGGAGGGGAAGGCTGAGGATGAGGTGGAGGGATGGAGTTGAGAGGTATATGAGGGAGGGGGGAGTGAGCAGGGGGGAGGTTGGGCAAATGGTGGGTGACAGAGCGACTTGGAGGCATTTTGTCTGTGGCCACCCTTTGCGGGATTAGGGCATCGGGCTATAGATAGCTGTCCTCTGCCATCAGGATGCCCTTTCTCCATCTCACACCTCAACAACCATATGTCTCTTCACCCTAACTCCATCCCATCCATGGTCTCCTCCCCCACTTCACCACCTCATTCACATACTTTCTTAGCCAATCTCTTATTCCCCAGTCTCTTCACATGGCCAAACCACCTTAAAGTACCTCTCCTTTCCAATTTAAGCATATTGCAATTTACAGAAAACCACCTATAAAACAAACTCATTGACAGGGAATACGATCATAGGTCATTCAGTCTGACAGTTTGCTTTATCTGATGTTTGATGGTCATCTTAACTTACAAATCCAGGTTCACTGTATACCTATCCTAATTTGCTGGTTAACCCCTTCATGCCTAATCACATCAACTGATGCGATGAGTTTTATGCCAAACTGCCTAACTGCACCAACTGAGTGGGGCCTGTAAAAAACTGCGGAGCATTTGCTCCGCCCAGATTATGACGTACATGGCTTCAGGCTAATAAGAACTCACTCCTGAGGTGGCGTGAGAAGGGATTGGACCAACCCGGGCAGTGGGGGGGGCACCCCCCCATCTGGGCCGCCCTCTACCCCACTCCCTCCTTGTCCCCCATCATCCTCCCACCCCTCCACGCACCTTCATCTCTCCTCCCATTACCACCTGTGTCCCTTCCCACCCACTCTCGCTCCTCCTCCCACCCTGCTAGCCTTATGTCCCCCCTGAACCCCACTCCATCCCTCCCTCCTTGTCCCTCACTACCCTCCCACCTCCTACAGACCCCCGAGAGGTATCAGGCCGCCAAGATGTTCCAGAATACACTGAAGTGCTGTCTTTTCATGCAAAAAGTTGGTTATTTTTCCAACCCCAGTACCTATAGGCACACTCCCCACAGCCTACTTTATCTCCCCACAGCCTAGTAATCTCCCCACACCTACATACACCTGTTTTCATGGTTGGTGTGCCAAGATACTTTGAAATGACCTGTTTCATTAAGTAAAATAGGTAATTCTCATAATTTTCACATTTTTGACTGTTTTCAAGGGGTAAATATTATAAACTTTTATGAACTTTGATGTGCAACTGTCCAGTACCCATCAGGCCTATGGGGGTGCGGATTGCATTGTCAGGTAGGTAAATTCTTCCTCATTAGCCAGAACACAATCAATCTGCCCTTGGCGAAAGTCACCAAAACCCCCTGAATTGAGGCTGCAGGGAGGTACCCGCCAGAGATAACTGTGGTCTTATGGGGTTAAACTAAGTTCCTCAGTGTTAACATATTGGATTATTAGTGACTAAATATTTAAAATCAGTTAACCCGAGGCGTCCTGATGACGTATGGGTACGTCGCAACGTTTTGTCACGGTGACACCTGATGATGTACTCATACATTATGCAATTGCAACGTCAGTCACTTGCACATTTTTCAAGTTTCACAGGTGATTTTTGGTAGGCATATGTGGGAGACCTTCCTCTACCCGCTGTCAAGTGGGGATATTGCCTGGCCCCACCTGACCCCCCCCTCCCCCCACACGCCATTTTCTCGGCAATTCACCTGTTAGCAGTGACCTGACCAATAAAGACATGTTGCGCCACAGTCTCTCCAATGAAGAAATTCATGGTGAAAGTGACTCCTGAGGTGGAGAACAAAGGAATAAACAAGCTAGAGGAAGAAACAAAAAGAAGTGATGAGGTGGTAATGTTGTAAAGGAAGGTGCCATATGTTGATGTGTATAGTGAGTAAACAACGCTTATATTGCCTATATTATTGTATGGAAACCAATATACTCTTGTACTACATACAAATTCGTACCAAATCAATAAATAAATACGTAATTTAAAGTGGCTTGAATTTGTTAACCCTCCCACAGTTTGTTTTCTTTGAAGCCAAGTACCCTCAGAATGAAAAGGTAAGGGTGACTCACCTGTAGCAACATTCATAAGCTCAGGAGGGAGCTTCTCTATGAATTTTCGATGTTTCTCACCAAAAGCGGAGGTTTGAGAAAAAAAAAAAACTGAAATTGGTCGGGATTGGGGGGGGGGGTGTCGGAGGTGGAAAATCGGTCGGGATGTGACATGTTAAATTACAGTACCATACAACAATAAAAATATTCTTTACTTCCCTTCGGTCACAAGGATAGGCATTCAGTCATCTGCGTCCGTCTTATGTATAGTACTGACCCTTGTTTTGTGTATAATGATTTTGTTCAGTGGACTCAGTTGATTAAAGATGAAATTTAGTACACTGAGCTTTGTCATAAAGAGGGCTTACAGTTTCATATTCTCTTCAGCTTAGGGGCTGTAGTGAGAGTAAATGAAGATTACACCTAATCTGTTCCTAACCTATCCAATTTGAAAACTCACTCCACCCATTCATCAACCAGTCCTTATTTCACTCTTCTTACCAGGAGTATAGGAAGCTGGGACTAAGTTACTCAGCTGAATAAAATTATCTGGACATGGCATCAATAAAACACAAATTGATATCACAGTACTGAAAGGGTTAGGGTATATGTAAGGCTTCTGATACCAACCTGAAGCCTGGTATAGGTGTATGGGTAGTGGTAAGCGAGATAGCACACATCATATTCATGTGGGAAGACAACTGTGAAGGTAGCAGTGTAGTAGCACTTGCTGGTACCACCCCCACCTGCCCTCTTGCCGGTATGACGGTCCTGCTGGCTGTGGTGATCCTTGGGTACCCGGGCATAGTGATTCTTGTGGTAGCAGATGTCATGGCCAGTCCGTTCCCAGCAACTTCGACCTTCTATGGCCTCACGCACACTAAACATCACTGGCTTCATCCCTGGTAGGGTAGGAAAAAGGCAACTCAAATCCCCCACTTCTCCTCCTCTCCCTGCTATACAATATATGCCTGCAACTGTTCCATGTCTATTCATACCTGAAATGGGTCTAAGTTGACCCAAAACTACTGGATCTTCCCAATAAATAAAATTTCCAGATATGGGCTAAAATTTTCCATTCATGACCAGTCCTAATGAACTGTTGAACTTTTAAGTAACTAATGGTAAGACCTACCATACAAAATTTCTTTCTACCCATTTACTAAAAACTTCACTGCATTTACCACAACTAAATTCTAAGTTTTTACTCTACAAAATATCACGGTGTAATAAATGTTCTGCTGTATCTTTAGCAATCTGTTGCATTATCGATCAGATTTAGCATGATACATCCTCATCTATCTATCTATCTATTGCCAGACACCTCAATCCCACACGGGGTGACCACAAACAAATTGCCTCCATGTCGCTCTGTCCCCCACCATTTCACTACCCCGCTCCCAACTCATCCCCCCCCCTCTCATTTACCTCTCCACTCCATCCCTCCACCTCATCCTCGGCCTCCCCCTCCCTCTCTCCCCCTCCACCTCATCCTTGGCCTCCCCTTCCCTCTCCCCCCCTCCACCTCACTCACATACACTCTCCTCGTCAGTCTTTCACTCTCCATCCTCTCCACATGCCCAAACCACCTAATTGTGTTTCTCCTAATGCTTCCTATCACATCCACATCCACACCACAATGCTCCTTCACTTCCTCATTTGTTAGTCTGTCTTCCCACGTGACTCCACATGCTCCTCTCAAATAACTCATTTCCACTGCTCTCACTCTTGACTTCTGTCCTTCTAACAGGGTCCAAGCTTCACTTCCATATATGAGTTGGTATCACAATACTGTCATGTAACAACTTTTTCACTTCCATGCTCACTTTCCTGTTTGTTATCACTGTTTTCAAGGAACCAGCAACTTTCCTTCCTTGCTGCATCCTTTCAAGCACTTCACCCTCCAGACTTCCATCCTTACTCGTCACACTAGCCAAGTACTTAAATGCACTCACATTCTCCATATCCTCCCCATCCAATCTCACTGTACATTCATTGGCTTCATTTCTCTCGAAGACCATCACTTTACTCTTCCCTACATTCACGTTTAGATTCCGTCTCTTACACACTCTCCCAAACTCATCTACCAAGCCTTGCAGCTCCCCTTCGTCTTCACTCAACAACACAGTATCATCTGCAAACAACAGTACAGGGAGTTTCCAAACACTACCCACTCTCACTAGGGCCGCTCCAACATCCACTGCCCGACCATGTATCTTACTATCTCCTCATAATACTGAACAATATACTGCTGTACATCGTACTGCTGTACTACTGTACATGGTATTGCATTTTGATACTTCATGAAAATTAATATCTTTTTAACAGCTTCACCAAATATGAAGTTATTGCAGCTTCAACAGAACAAAATCATTGTTGAAATAAATGAAGTCTATGTCCACTTACCAAAATTAAATTCACTGTTAGGTTTTTCATTATTGATGATATTGAAGACGTAGGGAGTGCCACCGCGCATGTTGCTCACCTCGAAGTAGAACCATTGGTGGTGATGGCGGGAGTTGACATCAGCATTTAGTATCAAATCATATTCACTATTTGAAGCCTGAAGGAATTGCAGAGAGAATGAAAAAAGATACAATGGGCAGCAGATTGGCAAAAAAAGTACTGTAAATGCTAATCTCATTTTATCTTATTTGAGGTGGAGGGGCCAGAGGCCAGGCTTAGGGGGAAATAATCAAGCCCTCCCCATGGATGCACTACATGATTGAAAAACCTAGTACCCTCTTTGGGCTCAAATTTAAGCAAGGTAACCACTACTAATGAGGCATTCTAACTGCTACATCACCTGGCAAAAGAGGAGTGAATAAGGTACAGGCAGTTTTGACCACTGCTTTCCCACTAATAATACAGTAGCATATGATCCTAACTTGTCAAAACATTGCAAAATGAGTATCTAGGCATACTTCGGGCATGGGTGGGGGACAACAGACTAACAATTACTCCAGCAAAATTCACCACCATATTCATCACCAGCAGCAATCATGAGCACAGTTACACCACTAATATCATACCAGTGAATTCCCAGTGCCACACACACCCTCTACTTAGATCCTCGGTGTGGCAGATGACACTGGACTCACCTTCAAGGACCACATACAAAACATCATGAAGTGATGCACCCCCCAGTCTCAATGCAATCAGAACAATTACAGGGACAGACTTTGGGCAACAAAATGAAACACCCTCCCTACTCTAAAAATACTACATTAGATATCCTATGCCTCCCCAGCATGGGCTCCCCTATCTAACACCCAATAAAACACCTTGCAGACCATACAAAACAATGTCCAATGCACCATCACTGGCTGCACCAGTACCACTCCCACACCTCATTTACACTCTGAAGCTAAAGTCTACCCTGTTAGAGATTATCCTGATATAAGAGACACAAGGCAACCTGTACAACTGACAACACCCATGTCACTACGTAACAGGCCCATATAACACAACTAGACACACAAAATAATTAACACACAAACACTGTCAGATTCGTTTCGATATCATCCCACCTCCAGACAGTCCAACACAAGCAACAAAGAAACACCTACATACTCACTTCATGTGTAAGGCAATATAACACCTCAGTCAGAATACAAAACTAAAGTCCCCCATCCTGACATTCACCCATCAGAGATGTCCTTGAATATAGCTATTTGAGTTCACTTACCAAGGTTCAGATCAGAACATCACCCAGCCCTCCTTAACTATCAGCTTAGGTTCAGGTTGGGTGGAATTACAGATGATATTTGCTCTGCTTGTAGAACAGGCCCAAACAACATAACACATATTAGAGCAGTGCATGGCACAGTCCACACTAAGATGCAGATACATCAACACTGTAATAATCCTACGGAACTACTTCATAGGGGCAGTTGTTTACCTGTGATCGACCAGTCTGCTCACTCCAGGCAGACCACGATTCAGCAGCAACAACAACAACAGGGTTATATTATGGCACCTAGGACTCAGTCAACTACCACACCTTCATGACTACTATACTGTACTCTCCAAGTTTATTTCTAACTGTAGTGTAATAGCATCCTGTTACCAAGGAAACTACTTACTATGTTGGGTGGTAACCCTTTAGGCAATAAATGGATGCATGGTGAACTTACATCACTTGAGTCAGACTGTAAAAAAATATTTTTCCGCACATTGCTTTGCTGCAAATAGGTGACTAACAACTTGAAATGAATCATGTGGCTGCATCTTGAGTTTTATTTTCCCAGCCACTTCCACTTCACATCTCTCTCCTATCATTTTGTTTTGCTTTGTTTTTGAAGGCTCCATCATGCTTGCATGCATCGGCCTTGGTCACCTAATGGTGGCTCTCCATGCTGCTCGATCTTTGGCAGCCTCCCTGTTCAGTCCCTTAACCCTTAAGTCACACTTAATGACCTCGTCCCATGTCTAAGAATTCTTGGTCTACCCCTCCCAACCCTTCCCCCAATATTAACACTTCTCGCCCTCTGTACCCAATTATTATCCCCCATCCTCTCCACATGTCCAAACCACCTCAGCCTACCTCTCCTCATCACAACACCAATACACTCCAGTCCCATCCTACCTCTCAACTCTTCCATCGTAAACCCAGCCCCCC
>JAGKTI010004735.1:23239-48796 GCA_018397915.1 Birgus latro | reverse complement strand
ACCCATGAGAGCCTCACTCAGCTCACCCATAGCCAATTACGAGCCATCAAGAAAGTCAGAGAAAGATTTGGCATATTTTGATTGGCAGTTACTCTGGAAATACGCTCCGCCCCTCTTAGGCTTACCCTACTTTCTCACGGACAGGAGCAGTTAAACTAGGAAATAGGATCTTTGTGATAATCTCCTAATCTATTTCCAGTGAACTTCTGACCGCTGAGTACACACAGCCGGGTAGGTCCGACCCACCAGGTCAGAACACGATACGAAAAATAACTGATTTCTCAGCGGCTCGTTTTATCTGTACGCTTATCATCTCCCTCTCCTATTTCTATCACACAACTGGGGTATCTACGCCAGTAACATCTCCCTTCCTGAGAGAAGAAATTTTCCAAGGGAAATTTCTGGACATTGTACAAATTAAGTTCTCAACAGGTAATCTGCTAGAACATTTTCTACCCCGCGTACATGTCTTACATCAAGGGAGTATTCTTGCAAAAATAGGGCCCAGCGGGTCAATCTAAGATTCTTATCCTTAAATTGGGACAAAAATTTCAGAGGGTGGTGATCAGTGTACACTACAACATCACCTGACCCTGGACCAACATATACAGAAAAGTGCTGGAGGGCAAGTATGAGTGAAAGGAGTTCTTTCTCAGTAGTTGAATAATTCCTTTGGGCTTTATTGAACTTTTTGCTGAAATAGCACACAGGCATCTCTAAGCCCTGATCATTATCCTGAAGCAAAACTGCACCAGCCCCTAGACCACTAGCATCAACAGCTAATTTAAAAGGTTTGCCAAAATTGGGAACTTGAAGCACTGGATGACTCGATAGGATGGCTTTAACTTTTGAATAGGCATCCTCACATTCTGGATTCCACTCATACTTGACTCCTTTTCTTTACAAATCAGTGAGGGGAGCTACAAGATCAGAGAAGTTCAGGACAAAGCGTCTGTAGTACCCTACCATACCCAAGAATCGTTGCAACTCTCTCTTATTTTTGGGTTGGGGAGAATTTACTATGGCCTGAACCTTTACATCAGGTGGACTCACTTGCCTAAGCCGACCACATAACCTAGGTAATGCACTCGGGCCCTTACAAATTCACATTTAGTTAAACTGAGCACTAAATTAGCAGAGGACAGTCTCTGCAACAAGGCATCTAGTTGGCTCAAGTGTTGTTCCCAAGTATTGCTAAGGATTACATCATCATCAATGTAGGTTATGCAACCATCCAAACCCTGGGTGAGATCATTCATCAGCCTTTGGAAAGTGGCAGGAGCATTCTTCATACCATAGGGCATGACTTTACATTTATAAGTACTGCTACCAACCACAAAACAGGAAATTTCTTGGGCTCCCTCAGTGAGAGGAACTTGCCAATATCCCTTCATCAGATCCAACTTAGTTAAGTACTTAACAGTGCCAATAGCATCTACACAATCATCTACTCTAGGTAGCGGGTAGGTGTCCGTTTTCGTAAGAGAATTAACGTTACGGTAATCAATGCAAAGACGATGGGATCCATTGGGTTTAGGAACCATTATGACCGGGGAGCACCACTCACTTTGACAGGGCTCGATTAACCCTTGCTGCAAGAGGTAGTTCAGTTCCTCCTGGATGATGGTCTGCTTCGAAGGACTAGCCCGGTACGGTGACTGCTTTACAGGACCAGCATCTCCAATGACCACATCATGCTGTGCCACATCCGTCCGTCCTGGGGTGTCCCGGAAGACATCTGGGAACTTGCTGAGAAGGGCAACCAGCTCGGCACGTTGCTTTGCAGTCAGGTGGGAGAGTTTATCCGCCAGCGTACTCCAAGCGCCCTGGTTTCCTCTCCAATTGGTCGTCTGGTCCAAAGTCAAAGGGCAGCCCTCGTCCTCCGCCAACTCGGTAGCCGCCGCCACACACACAGCCTTAGGGGGGGGTCCACGTCTCGCCTATGGTACTCCTTCAACATATTGATATGGCACAGTCTCCATTCCTTCCTCCGGTCTGAGGTTAAAATGACATAATTCACTTCACCTACCCTCTTCTCAACCACATAAGGACCCGCAAAACTTGCCTGCAGAGGCTGACCATGAATGGGCAGTAAAACAAGGACTAAGTCACCCTGGTTGAAGATCCTGTTCCTAACTATCTTAGAGTGGTCATACCATCTCTTCATCTTCTCCTGAGATTACTCTAAGTGTGCCCTGGCTACTTCCATGCTATAGGCCAATCTTTCTTTAAATTTTAACACATAGTCTAGTAAGTTAATCTGATCATCATCCTTGACCCACTGTTCTTTGAGAATTTTAAGTGGGCCTCTTACCTCATGGCCAAAAATCAACTGAAATGGGGAGTAGCCTAAGAACTCACTTGGTGCCTCTCTAGTTGCAGAAGTAAAAAAGGCAAACACTTGTCCTAGTCCTTTTCATCAGCACAAAGTTTCAGAGCATGTGTTTCAAAGTTTGGTGATACCTCTCTAATGCACCCTGACTCTGAGGATGATATACCGCAGATGTGATTTGGGAGATGCCTAACTCCTTAAGGGTTTGTCTGAACAGTCTGGAATTAAAATTACTGCCTTGGTCTGATTGAACTTCCTTAGGGAGGCCAAAACGGGTAAAGAAGGTCAGCATCTCTTTTACAACCAATTTAGCTGAAATATTCCTCAAGGGAATGGCTTCAGGATATCTAGTGGCCATGTCTAACATTGTGAGGATGTACTGGTGGCCTGAAGAGGTTTTAGGCAAAAGACCGACAATGTCTAAAAGGATTCTAGTGAATGGGGCCTCAAACACAGGTAGAGGAATCAAAGGAGACGCAGGGATGGCTTATTGCTCTTACCGACTAGCTGACATGTGTGACATGACCTACAGAACCGGGCGACATCTCGACGGATTCCAGGCCAATAAAAAGCTGCCAGATGCGGGAGAGTGTCTTCCTCACCCTCATGTGACCTGCCAAAGAAGAGTCATGAGCAATGGACATAATTCTTTGCCTATAGGGCCTTGGAACTACCACCTGGTGTACCGTCTCCCACTCGTTATCACGAGCAACACTAGGAGATCTCCACCTTCTCATTAACACGTTGTTTGGCCGTAAATAATAACATTTTGTCAATTCAGACTCACATTCATCTTCCCTAACTGCTGAGTCAACTAAAGTGGCAATCTCTGGATCAGATCTTTGCACGTCAGCCAATCTTGCATTTACATCAATGTGATGAGAATCATCAATCTCAGAGTCATTCAACTGGGCGAAAAAGGTATCACCAAGCCCAATAATATCATCGGCAATGCCAGTGCCATGACTATCAACATTACCACGGCTGGCCTTTGCCGTCATAGCTCTGGTTACAGCACACGCGGGAAATACAATAGAATCCAACTCACGGGAGTTTTTGACACACAGGGAACAGCACTTACCTGTCCCCCCGCCAAGTCATTGCCGAAAAAGGAAAGTGACTCCCTGTACAGGAAGTTGGTCTACAACACCCACACTCACTGAACCAGTAACTACTCTGACTGGAGCTTCACCTCAACTAGGGGAACAGATACAAACTCAGCTAGACCCTGCAACAAAACACATTCATTAGGGTCAGCTACATCAACAATCCCCTTCAACATTAGTGACTGAGAAGCTCCTGTGCCTCTAAGTATACTGACTTCCTTACCACCTTTCCCAGGAGGGAATCTCACCTGACTCCGACAAGCTGCGAGCCATTGCAGACCTTCCCCTACCTCGAGATGTACATGAAGTCCATGCTTTCCTGGGGCTGACCTCTTATTACCGGCGATTTGTAAAGGGCTTTGCTAACATTGCCAAGCCTGTCCACAACCTCACCAGAAAGGGCGAACCTTTTACTTGGATGGACGAGCAGATCTCTGCTTTTCATTCTCTCAAAACTAAGCTGATCACCACCCCCATCATCACCTTTCCCAGTTACACCCTACCCTTCCACTTACATACGGATGTCTCTCTCATGGCAATAGGCGCTGTCCTCACCCAAGTTCAAGAAGGGTGGAAGCATATCATCGCTTGTGCCAGCCGCACTGTCAGTCAAGCTGAGAGAAATTACATGGCCACAAAACGAGAGTGTCTCAGGATAATCTGGACACTAGAGCACTTCCAGGCCTACATGTCGAGCACGAGAGTCACCATTATCACCGAACACCAGTCTCTCCAGTGGCTCCGCCAATCTATCACTTACTCTCCCCAACTCATCTGTTGGAGGGAAATGCTAGAAGAATTTCAGTATGAAATCTCATACCATCCCGGTAAACTACACACGAACGCCGACTCCCTATCCCGACTGCCAATCCAGTCCATCCGCGCCGAACCAGACCTCCTACAAGTGGTGCGATAAAGCCCGCCCCCACTGGATACCACCCAAGATCGTTGCCAAATTACACCTACAAGGTGACAACCTCTTTACTCAGTCGGGACACGTCGTCCTAGACCTGGACACCGCCCTAGACACCCTAACCCAGCTCCACTCCAACAATGAGATCCACCTGGGCATCAAGAAATTACTCTAAGTATTGCGGGACTCATATTGGAAGTCAAACTCACAGAACCTGGCAAACAAGTAGTCCAAGCCTGCCAGGCCTGCGTGCTAGGGAAGGACATCACCTGCACACCCAGCCCCACCAGAAACATCTCCACGCACAAAGCCTGGCAATTACTGGCCATGGACATAGTGGGACCCATGCCCGCTAAAGCCGGCTACTGATATATCATCACATTTGTAGATACATACTCGAAATTCCTCATAGCTTGCCTGGCCAAGGAACATCATGCCTTGGCTCTAGCCAAAGCCCTCGTCTGCCACGTCTTCCCTTACTTTGGTATTCCCCAAGCTCTACATACGGGCAGCACACCGGAATTTACCAGGAAGGTGTGGCCAGAACTTGCCAAGATCTTTGGATACCACCTCTCCCACTCCTCTCTCTACTGGCCCCAGGGGAGCGCCATCTGAGGGAGGAGTCTCTGCACCCTCCTCAACCACTGCACGCATAGTGGAGACAGAAAATGAAGACTGGCCTGCCCATGTTAAAATTATTCAGTGGGGCATGAATTCCTGTCTCCAGGACGATGGCATTTCACCACACAAATGGGTTTTGGGGAAGGGTCCCCTCCTCATGCCCTTACAACACCACCTACAATCACCGTCCACGACCCCAACATCCGACCCCCTTCATCACCTCAAGAGGAGGCTACACTACCTCCAGAAGCAACAAGATCTGCAGCCGGACATGGTCCCATCCAACCCCTACAAGCCAGGAGACCTAGTAGTGGTGACCCACCTCGCAACTCCCAACAACCTGGCTCCACGATTTACGGGGCCCTACACCATCACCCACATTTCCAACCCCTACCAAGTCACCATTAATTATAACAACAGCAGCCACATCTACCGCAATAGACATGTGCGACCGTTCTCGGCCGGCGCATCTCCTCCACCTCCACCCCCCAAATCTGCCCAGTGCTCCACCTCACTCCCTCCCACCACCACTCCGTCCCCTTCCGACTCCTACACCTTTTATCTCACGCCATCCTCCCCCTCCACACCCTCCCCTGCCTCCTTCTCCCCACCAGCATCTTCACCTCGCTCCTCTCTTGCTGCTTTACCCACCCCCCTCCCCGCCCAACAACCTCACCTCACTTCTCACCTCGCGCCACCGCCGCACCACCACCAATGCAGCCACCATACCAGGAAATTCCATCACTGCCCTCAGTCACACCATCATGCCCCAGACATTCCACACACAGCTCTCCAACCACGCCACCCACTCCAAGCCGCGCCTGTACACACCCACCATCCTCAGCTGTCCCCGCTACTCCGCCTCCAAACACCCACACACCACCCCCTCAGCCACCAACACAGACGACTACCCACCACTCACTGCCCACACCCACCCTCACCAGCACAATCACCAGATTGGGACGAGTTTCCCGCCCACCACAAAGATACACTGCCACCCCGTCACCCATACCTCCATCTACACCCACTCCATCCAACACTAACCCCATCACACTCCGCATGCACCAGGTACACTGGAAAGTTCCACCCAGCCAACTCCCCAGAGAGAACAATAACTCCACCCCTCACCGACAGCATAAAACACCGACCACCGCACGTGTGGCTAGTATTCAGCCCAGAGACTCTGATGCCTCACAACAAACCATGTTGATTCGTCATCTGAGCTCCCGCACAGGCCGCCAACACAACTCCAACACCATCACCCCGAACTGGACCTCCCTGCAAAGCCACCTCGCACCCTACCAGTGGACCGCCACCACCGACACATACTACTGTACTTCTAGGCACAGGGACGTGACTTTCTCCTCGAAGACAGTAGTAAAATGCACAACAGGTTAGTTTCCCATGTACCGAAATACGACGAAGGCACAACCATCACCCCAGGAGGGAACAACGTGGAGGTTAAGTTAGAGAGCGTGCACTATGGGCTACAGGGGATTATCTCCCCCGCTACCTTACGCCCCACTCGCCCGCAACCGACACCAACCAGAGTGGGCAGTAACACCAGACTACACTCCAGCCGGGCCAGGACTCCACAGGTTCAGGGTGGGGCTAAACCTGCAGCCCCAGACAGCACCTTGTTGATGGCTTCTTGCCGCAGCAGGGACAAGATGGCCTTCTGCCACTCTGCAGCTGTTTTCCTCCCTCAGAAGGAACAAGTAACGGCCACCAGCCGTACCTGGCAGGAGACGGCCACCAGCTGCTCCTGGTTAAACCCTCCTGGAGACAGGGACTTGGTGATGGCCCCTTACCCCACCAACAGTCGGGTGATGGCCACCAGCTGCATTCATTGAGACTGCTGCCTCAAGAGGGGACAGTAACTTGGTGATGCACATTCGCCACACCGGCAGGAAGGTGATGGCCACTAGCTGCATTACTCCTGTGGTCCCCCTGGGGAGCGGGAATGGGGTGACGGCCCCTAGGCAGGTGACAGCCACCAGCCACATTAAGCCTACCATCCCGCAAGGAAGCGAGACATCGCTGATGGCCTCCAACCGCACCCGCACCTGGGTAACGGCCACTAACTGCATTAGGGGTGTAGTCTCCACGGGGCAAACTATAGGGGACTTGGCAACTGCCCCCTGCCCTGCCGAGGAGGGAACAGCTACATGCTGCCCCTCATCCCCTACCCCTGTGCCTTCCACTTATGAGGACTTCCCTTGCTTGCCCACCTCCACCTGTCGCAAAGCAGTATCTCTCACCCTCACTCCACCCAGAGTCCCTTCTCTGGAGGAGGTCTGACAAGGCCCCGTGGTTTTACCTGGAGTCCGAGCCATACAACCTGCTTCCCAACGGCATCAACACCTGATGGACTCTTCACGACACCCCCAGACGGAGGCACAGGCAGTGAGAGACAGACCCACCAGGACAGCCCGAGAACACCAAGCCGAGGCCTCCCCCACCCCACCAGGCAACGTCGTGTGCGCCAGAGTAGGTGTAGACGGGTGTGTCTACTCTTTCTGTTCGGGCCCAGTCCAGAGCCCCGCCCCTACGACCCTCCTCAGCAGTGGGCACTTCACCATGCTGCCCCACAGCCAATCCCGAATGACCCGACCCCCAGCAGCAGTCCCGACAGTGGTCCCAGACGAAGGCCGCCTCACCAGACGGGATACACACACCACAGTCAGCGCCTGTAGCAGCCCAAGGCTACGATGCCCCTCGCTGTGTCCTCCGATCCTGACTGAAAGTGCCTGTACTACCGTCTAAATACTATCTACTATCGTATTCAGTCGTAACAAATAAGGTAATACACATGTTAGGTTGTTCACCAGAGTTTTATTTGCCCTGTCCCTAGTGTTGCTAGAATACCCAACCCGGTCTAGAAAGAGGACCCCGCGCTAGGCGTCGTGTCTAAGAGACAAGAACTTGGACCTTAAACTCGTCGCATAACGGCCATATTAATGGTTACCTAAATGATAGGGTGTGGGAGTACCGACAGTGAGCGTGTATGTACAGTACCGGGCTGCAGTGATACACTCCTGCCCATCACGTAGAAAGAGAGAGAGAGAGCAGCAGGGTTGTAAGTAGGGAGGATAAGTTGCCTATTTAATTTCGCGATACATTGCTTCCAAAGATATATATAATATGAGCAGCAGAAAAATCTACATTTGAAACCGTCATCACTGTAGCTGTTCCTATTAACTCCTCATGGACTCCCTAATATATATATCTGATTTTTATGAGTTATACAATGATTTGGGATATATATTGTCGTATAAACTGTAATTCACTGAATATTGTACCTTAGGTGTCATTTGTCTGTACCTACATTACGTTTGCTACAGTCAAAGAATAATGAATAGGCTTCATTCGAAAGTGAGCATGCATCCTTGACTTCAACGGTTTGTGGCACCTATTTTACATTTTTTATATCCTCTCTAACGTGATAATGCCTTGAAATAATTTGCATTATTATAATCCTAATGAATAACATTACTGTAGAGAAAATCTGGTCTGTTTATGAAATGTCATCTCATTTAATAAAAATAATTGGGCAACTACATGAACATTTTGTATGGACCAATCAGCTATTTTCAGACACAGAAAGTGGGCGTGGCTTCTAGGCCTTAGTAGCGTAAAGTCGGTATAGTATTATATTCACGTTGTACTCCGTGTTATACGAATTTAAGGTAATATATGTGAAAGGTTGGTTGACCAGAGTTTTTGTGCACTGTTCCTCTAGTTGCCCTGTTCCCATTAGCTGCACGTGATCAAAGGACAAATCGTTGGACTTTGAACATGTCGCATAACAGCCCAATAGGTACAAATGTGAAAAAAAAAAAAAAAAAAATTCCTGAGTTGAAACACAAAAAGTAAAGAAAAGAGAAAGAGAGAGAGAGAGAGAGAGAATAAACTTATCTCTGACAAGTACAGCAAAAATAAACAGGTAAATATGAATGGGTGTGGGAATATACTTATATATAGGAAACTTATAAAATATTATCAATAATATTGGGTATACTGCATCTTGGAGAGTTGGTCTTAACAAAACGATGACTTATCCCTGGACATTTAAAAAAAAAAAAAAAGGTGCCTGGAACATTGAAAATGACCAATTATTGTACCTGTGATTCTGGGTATATTATGAAACGTATAGATGATGCATATATATTACCATAGAAATTAGAAATAAAACTGTTCTAATATATACATATTAGTTGTTGAGGCATCAAAACTCATTTACATAGCTTTTACTGGAGCCCCACAGACTTGTTTTTGCCCCAAACACTACTGGGGGTCATTTTGAGGGTGACAGTAATGAGCCACTCTTACTGTCAACTTCAGTTACCATCAGAGGCTCATCTAGGGGTGCCAGAGGTGGTGAGGCAGCAGTAGTATTGAAATACGCACCCACAGAGGAGGCCCCTCCAACGACGAGACCCCTCCCCCATGAGGAGGCACAGGGAGGTACTCCGACACTCCGGTCCACACTGGCCCACGTCCCCTGCTACCATATGCCCCCCTTCCACTCAGCCAGACCAACAGGAAGTGAACTGCCCAGGTAGGTTACTCTCCTGCCAGGACAGCACTCACCAGACTCGGGGTGGGACTTGTTTGAATACAGTCCCACATAGGCCCTCGGCAACGTCCATCGGACATGTCACAAGAGGAGGAATGACCACCAGTCTTCCCAGTCGTACAGACCCCAAGGAGAGCAGCAGCACAAATGTCCACCGGACTTACTGCAGAGGGAGTGTCCACCGGATCTCCCTCTTCTACCACCCACCTACGGGAGCAGGGGCACGGTAACATCCACCAGACTTACCGATCTGGGAATGTACACACTTCCTCCGCCCATCATCCCGGGAAAGGGAGCAGAGCCTTGGCAGCGTCCACTGGACCTGCCATGGATGAGGCATCCACCGGATACTCCTCGACTGCTACTTTCCCCCAGCAGCAGGGCCGTGGTGGCATCCACCAGACCTACAGGAGAGGGAATGTCCACCGGACTTCTCCACCCTGCTGCCCCCGGGATTAATGGCATTCCGGTAACATCCACCAGACTTACTGGGCGGGAGGAACATCCACCGGACTTCCTGTCCCCACTCCTCTGCCCGGGAGCCATGGCAACATCCACCGGACATGTCAGGCGGAAGGAGCATCCACCAGATCTCCTTCCACTGCCCTAGAGTGCAGTTCCGGCAACATTCACCAGACTTGCCAAGCCAAGGGAGCGACCACCGGATCTCCCTCCTCCATTACCTCCATTACTCCGGAGGCTCCCGCCGCGGGACACGTCCCTGGCTCGGCCTGCCCCTCCAGAGGCTGAGCAGGACGTCCCTTGCACTCCCCCCCATACCACCCGGGGTGGAAATTGCTCCCCTACAGAGTCGCTGCTGTGGGACGCCTGGAGCGGACTTGTCATGAGCCTGGGTGTCCTGTTGCTTCAGCCGTCCCCTCGATGCCCCCAGGCGCTGATAGACTCACCGGGAGAAAGCGGCTGCAGGTGAACCCTGAAGGCCTCCCCAACCCAACGAGATGGCAGCCCCCAGTCCTCGAGGGATGCCCCACCAACCCCGGGCCAGGAGCATCCCGGACCCTCCTGCAGGACTCCTACCACCTCCAAGGGCGAGTGCAGAGCCGCCTACCTCCTGCCCTGTTTGACCCCAGTCCTGAGGCCCACTAAGGGCCCCAGCAAGAGACGCTTGAGAGGGCCACCCACCACGCCTCCCTGTAGCCCACATCAGACGACCCACTACACAGTCCAGGAGCATACCCCTGATGGCCCACCTCCTACACATGGCTGCCACCTGAATCTACCAGTGTTAACTTGTGCTATATTGTGTGTTGCCCTTGTATGGACATTGTTTGTATAGTGCCAAATGTTTTGTGTAATATTGTACGTCGAGCCATGGTAATATACGTGTAAGACTGGTTAGCCTGTGTTTGTGCCCTGTTCCTTTGTTGCATGCTCTTGCCTGGTCCTGAACCAAAGAACCCAAATTCCTGCCCATGTTCTAAGAGCAAGATGTTGCACTTAAAACACAGAGCATAACACTGGTGGCTAGCAGTGGTTTTAGATCAGGCAGACAGCAACAAGGAACAAAAGGGAAAGTAACAAAAATAGCTTCCAAACCTCATGTACAACTACCTAAATTCGACCCCAAACAGTATGACGTAGACACATACATGTGCATGATCAAACCCTTATTGGACATAGGGATCGATCACGACAAAGGAAAAATAGCAGTGAACCTACCACACCTGGGAAAAATAGTCTCCTGCATCGCTGCAAAAATTGTCCCAGAGCTAACATGGGCAGAATTCATGCCAATCGTGACCCAGGCGGTCACACCACCACTAGGAAAGTTCGTCGTTCTCTTGCAACTCGACGTCCTCACATAAGACAGTAACCTGGAAGACACCCTCATCCAGGCCAGGCTACTCGTCACCTCTGCATACCCGGGAGCCGACGCCGTTACACAGGACCAACATACCTTTAATACCCTCCTGAGGATCCTCCCCAGTGTCATCAGATAACACTTCACCATCTATGACACCACGAGGGACCTCGATAAAGACTTCTAGTTGGTCTGGCGCCTCCTCACCACCCTCCCCATGCCTCAGCACGGTGCAGTGAGCTGAGTTCCTACCCACAAGCCACCTCAACCTAAACCCCGGACGCCCCCCAACAACACCATGCCTCCTTGCCGTACCAAGGGCACTCCCCACCGAGAGGCGCCCAAATCAGAAACAAAACACCAATCTCATTTCCATCAACCCTTGGGAATTCTCTGCATCACCAGTGCCTGATCCATGATATACAGGAGCAACTGAAGGCCACCCGACGCAGAGCAACCACCCAAGGGCGCCACAAAGTATCCTCCATAGAGAAGGATAGAACTGAGGACGACGCCTCCACAGCTGACTACTCTAACATAGGGGAAGTGGAACTCACCGAGGAGGACGCCCCACCTCACTTTGATTTTTAAGACCGCCCTTGCACCTCCCCATGGTGGCAGGGGCCACCTCACACAAAGAACACTCCCCAATCTACAAGTTGAGGCTGAATGGGGTGAAAGTAAAACTTCTGGTCAATACGGAAGCAGCTAGATCCTGCCTCTACCACCACTTCTACTCCCGCCATGCCTCGGCTTTCAGCCTCCTCCTTCCCATCTCCGCCCACCTCGTAGACGCAGGGGAAGGCCCCCTGCCCATACGTGGGGAGACCCGGGCACTGCCACAACTGGCGCCTCCACTTAAGGAAACCACCACATCCCCCCCCCAGCTGCACCATACGTGCACAACACCTCCTCCCCACCACCCCACCCAATCCATCATGCCACCTCCCAACCCCCCACCCACCACTTTCCCCGCCACCATCCCCTCCACCCTCACTATTCCCCCCCCAGCATTCCCCCCCACCATACAGGACCGCCTATTTGCCAACCCTCTAGGAGGAAAAACCCTAACCAACGGGCAGAGGAAGACCGGCAGGTCCAGGACATGCTCAATGCCAGCATAATATCTCCATCCACCAGCCCTTTGTCCTCTCCCATCGTCTTATTAAAAAAAAAAAAAAGATGGCATCGTGCACTTTTGCGTGGACCACAGGCGGTTAAATGACATGACTACCAAGGATGCCACTATATTGGCAGGTCCCAGTGCATCCCGAAGACAAAGGCGAGACCACATATTCTACAAGCAACGGGAAGCATTACGAATTCAACGCCCTTCCTTTAGGCCTCTGCAACGCCCCTGTGACATTTTCCCGGCTCATGGAATCAGTGCTCAGCTGCCTCACCTGGGAGATATGCCTTCAGCCAGACCTGGACTGCCCACCTCCACCGCCTCCAGCAGGTCTTTCTCAGGATCCGACAAGCAGGGCTCAAGCTTAAGCCATCTAAATGCATCTTAGCTCAACATTCTGTCTCCTTCCTGGGACACATCATATCTAAGTAGGGCATAGCACCTGACCCAGATAAATTACTAGACATCGCAGATATCCCCATGCCCCGTGATGTCCATGAGGTCTGCGCCTTCATCAGCCTCACCTCATACTACATACATCTCGTGAAGGGTTTCACAAACATAGCCAAACCGCTTCATGACAACCAAGAAGGGCAAAGCTTTACCTAGTCACAAGACCGTATACAGGCATTCAGCACTCTCAAGAACACTCTAATCACCGCCCCAGTAGTCACGTTTCTTGCCTTTCTGCCTATACACCGACGTGTCTCTAGTAGCGATCGGTGCCATCCTAGCCCAAGTCCAGGAAGGGCAAGAACACATCATCGCCTGCACCAGCCACACGTTCAACCAGGCTGAAAAAAACTATGTGGCCACCAAGCGAGAATGCCTGGGCATCATCTGGGCGCTGGAATACTTCCAGGCCTACCTCTCCAGCACCCATGTCACCATTATCACTGACCACCAATCCCTCCAGTGTTTACGACAATCAGAAACCCACAACACCCAGATCATCAAGTGGAGAGAAACCTTAGAAGAGTTCAACTTTGATATAGCTCATCGGCCAGGTAAACTACACACTAATGCCGACGCTCTATCCAGATTACCCATCAATTCCATCATTGCCGCCCCCAGCCTCCTACAACACTGGCAAGAGAAACGCAGGCCCAAATGGATCCCACCCCACATATTCTCCAAGCTTCAATGGCACAGCGACCACCTGTGCACACACCATCAGGACACATAGCCCTCGATCCACATGCTGCCCTAGTCACCCTGATGCACTTACACTCCAATAACGGCATGCACCTCGGAACAAAGAAACTCCTACAGATTTTCAATGACATCTACTGGACACAAAATCCCTCCCACATAGCCAAGCAAGTTGTTCAAGCCTGCCGAGCGTGTGCCCTTGGAAAAGACGCCACCAGAACACAAGGCCCCTCCGGAAACATCCACACCAATAAACCATGGTAATTCCTCTCAGTCGATGTCGTTGGGCCCCTACCACCCAAATCTGGCTAGTTACATTATCACATTCGTCGACACCTATTCCAAATTCCTCATCGCCTGCCCAGCCAAGAAACATCATGCCGTAGCCGTGGCACACTGGTACACCACATGTTCCCTTATTTTGGCATTTCCCAGGCTCTCCATTCCGACAACGCACCTGAAACACCAGCAAGATATGGGCACATCTCACAAAATATTTGGGTACAACATCTCCCATTCCTCTCTGTACTGGCCCCAAGGCAACAGCACTTGTGAGAGGAGTCACCGCACCGTACTCCTGCCAAGTCATCGTGCAGTACCACAACACCACATGTAATTATTGGAATTGCCACGTACATCCCTTCCTTCCCTCCCCAACCCCACCTCCCCACCCCCCTCTCACCTTCCTGCCCAGCGCGCCACTCCAACACTTGATCACGACGATGACTCACACTCCTACTGTTTCACACCTTCTGCCTCCTCCCCCTCACCTAGCTCCCCTCCTCAACCATCACTCCTTGTACACTCCGCTCCGACCTCTCACCCTCTCCTCAAACCTCCCACTCACCTCCGGCGACCTCACCTCATGCCCCAGCCTCCACCACAATGTCGCTGCCCCCAACCCAGCCACCACATGGCCAACCCGCCACACCACCAACAACCACTCACACCACCACCGCTCCCAGTGCCGGACACGGCATGCCCCCACGCCCTTCACCATCACCCACATCTCACTCTACCCCCTCGCCCCGCCTCAGGCCCCCCACCACTTCCCCGTCCTCCAGCCCTCTACCGCCATCATGCACCCCCACCCCATCACCCTAAGCACAACCCGCCCACACCCACCCGACTGACTCACCACACACATCCTCACCACCCACACCCGTCTTAACCACCACCACAACCAGATCAGACTGCCTATCTCGCCCATTCACAACATATGCCCCACCCCCATCACCACTGCCCGCACCACCCACACACACCTCCACCACACCAGCCACACCAAACATCACCCCACTCACCCTAACAATACACCACGTGGAATGGAAGATTCCACTGGCCCGACCCACTAAGCCGATTAAGGCGACCTCCCCCCGGCATCGTCAAAGCTGGGCAACCTCCCTGATCTGCAGTCTCCAGCCAGCAGCCATAGGTCACTCACCTCACTCTTTGTCACCCAAGATGAGAATCAAACATATCCTGTGGACTCCTGCCAGAGGGAGAAAATGATGACTAATAGGAACATCACAACTGATCCATCTCCTCCAGCAGACACACCGAACGTCAACACTAGAGATCATCTGTAACCATTACCAGGAGCCCAACCACCCCACACAACACTGGACGAACCTCCTCCACCACCCCACGCCCACCCACTAGACGGCCACTTCCAACACCTACTGCCCCCAGCCACAGGGACATGACTTCCACCTCTGCGACGGTGGTGAAATACGCACCCACAGAGGAGGCCCCACCGACGACAAGACCCCCACCCTACGAGGAGGCCACCGGAAGGTAATCTAGTCCACACCGGCCCACATCCCCTGCTTCCATATGCCCCTCTTCCACTCAGCCAGACCAACAGGAAGGTTACTCTCCTGCCAGGATAGCACTCGCCAGACTCGGGGTGGGACTTGTTTGAATACAGTCCCACGTAGACCCTCGGCAACGTCCACCAGACTTGTCACAAGAAGAGGAATGACCACCGGTCTTCCCAGTCGTACAGACCCCAAGGGGAGCAGCGGCGCAGTAACGTCCACCGGACTTACTGCAGAGGAAGCGTCCACCAGATCTCCCTCTTCTGCCACCCACCTACGGGAGCAGGGGCACGGTAACATCCACTGGACTTACCGACGTGGGAACGTCCACCAAATTTCCTTCGCCCATCGTCCCAGGAAAGGGAGCAGAGCCTTGGCAGTGTCCACCAGACCTGCCATGGAGGAGGCATCCACCGGATACTCCTCGGCTGCAACTTTCCCAAAGCAGCAGCACCGTGGTAGCATCCACCGGACCTACAGGAGTGGGAACGTCTACCAGACTTCACCCTGTTGCCCCCGGGATGAGTGGCGCCTCGGTAACGTCCACCTGTAATACTCAAAATTTTGACCCTTATGAAATTATGGGAAATTTGCTGAAGCCGGTCTAATAGATCAGACAGAGACTTAGAGAGTATGCTGCCACCACCCAGCATAATGCTGGGAATTTATCTCACCAGGAAAATTGGTAAGGAATTTTTGAATGCTTTTAAGAATCAGAAAAATAGGGTAGCGAAGTCTTATCAAAGAGTGTGAGAGTTATAAGATATTAGCACACCTTGCGGGCCACTCAGACTCACGATTGATTCTCCCTAGCGGATGGTATAACTCAAACTCAGAGACTTAACCTAATATTTACTAATAATAAACACACAAAGGAAACAACAATGACAAGAACAAAAGAAAACTGATTATTCTGCAGACCATGAATTACTAGGAACTGAAAGATAAATTCCTCTTCACACTGAGAATATCACTAGGCAGGCTAAGCACAATTAGAATTAATACTTTCAAGAGTATAGTGCTTCACCAGTAAATTAGAAATCGAAAGAAGTAGAGAAGCATTAGTATGAAATTTCCCAACTGAATAAATGCTTAGAATGAGACTATCGTACACTAATATACAGCTGAACAGAATACTCAGATTGATTTGTATCACACACTGATAAAGTGTCTCACAACTATATAGATACTCAGGTTGACATTATCACACACTAATATAGTGTCCTTCACATTTGCATAAATACTCAGGATGATATTATCACATACTAATATAATGTCATTCACAATTGTATGGATACTCTGACTGATATTATCGTCCACGCATACAATAACCTCCTCTACTGAACCAACACTCAAAATGGCATGATACGTTAGATTTCTCACCTCCGGAAACATGAATCTTCATAAATTAAACTAATATTCAATAATAATTCTGTCACACGTGAACCCAGCAATCCCGCAGTCTTAAACGGACTCTTTGGGAAGTGGCACTGAGATATTACCACTACAGAGTATTCTTTCGGACCTGAATTTGCAATTTTTCTCGGTTATCATACATAAGCTAATACAATATTCAGAGAGGAACTGCATAAAAGGAAGAATACTCAAAAGGGGATTAATATTCAATAGTCTTCTAGGGCTAAATATACGCAGACTCAAACTCTTATCCAAATAAGCACAATATACAAGAGGATACATTATTCTAGTGGACCAACCAGAGACTGCTCGGGTTAGTGAATCAGAAAGAGGGGAGGGAATTTCAGTGAAAGTGGGCGTTAGGCAGTCAGCGTGCGCCGGGCGGCTTCACCACTCGTTTGGCAGACGATTTGAAGTGGTAGCGACAATCTGTAATACCAGAAGAGCGACGGGGAGTGACGCCTCTATGTGCTACTCGCAATCTTATATAGCCTCGTTTGTTCTAATATCGGGAACTGGCTACGGTGTCGACTGATTATTTTGCAACATTAATATCTTTACAATAACTACCAAGGGATACGAAAAATGTGTTTTCACTCGACCTACACGGATGGATTGACTGACGATGCTTAAAATTTTGTGACAAGTGTACGGGATCTATAATTATACCGAGGCCGAAATGAATGAGAATTTGAACAACTTATCGCTATGGTGGTTTTATGACTTGCGATGCAAGGCCAATAATGAAAGTTTCGCGATCACAAATGACTATTATCATGAATTAGAACTCAGACAAGCTTCAGTTCACCACTACATGGTTAAAAAGGGGGAGTACTATTAACACTGATATATAAATCTCGAATTCAAAGCACGAAGACAAACTTTCGCGATTGTTAAACTCTCGCTAAAGTTTTGCGGCCATGCGGGTTCACTGGGAAATCGGCTGATTTACATGTATAAAATCGATCACATTTATATAGTTGCTCGATTTAGTTCTATTAATACAGTAATAGAGTCTCACTCACACTATGAATATTAAGAGATTGAACCCGAATATGGAATTTAACAGTCATCCATTGCACTGAGTAGACAAAAAACATTTAGGGTTCAAGGTTATACTTACTCTACACTTATACTAACTTATACTATCTTATATTACACTTATACTAACTTATATTACACTTAAATTACCCTTAAAATTACCACATTACACACCGGACTTACTGGGCGGGAGGAACATCCACCGGACTTCCTGCCCCCACTCCCCTGCCCAGGAGCCATGGTAATGTCCACTGGACTTGTCAGGCGGAGGAAGCATCTACCGGATCTCCTTCCACTGCCCTGGAGTGGAGTTCTGGCAACATATACCGGACTTGCCACGCCAAGGTATCGACCTACGGTTCTCCCTCCTCCACGTCCCTGGCTCGGCCCATCCCTCCGGAGGCCAAGCGAGACGTCCCTCGCACTCCCCCCATACCACCAGGGGTGGAGATTGCTCCCCTACAGAGTCGCTGCTGCGGTACACCTGGAGCGGACCTGTCATTAGCCTGGGTGTCTTGTCGCTGCAGCCGTCCCCTCGACGCCCCTAGACACTGATGGACTCCCCAGGAGAGAGCAGCCACAGGTGGACCCTGACGGCCTCCCCAACCCAACGAGACCGCAGCCCCCAGCCCTCGAGGGGCGTCCCACCGCCCCCCGGCCAGGAGCAGCCTGGACCCTCCTGCAGGATCCCACCACCTCCAAGGGTGAGCGCAGAGCCGCCTACCTCCTACCCCTGTTTGGCCCCAGTCCTGAGGGCCACCCCACCCCTAAGGGCCCCACCAAGAGAGGGTCAAGAGAGCTACCCACATCAGACGACCCACTACACAGCCTGGGAGCATATCCCTGACGGCCCACCTCCTACACCTGCCCACCACCTGAATCTCCCAGTCTGAACCTGTGCTGCATTGTGTGTTGCCCTTGTATGGACATTAAATGTTTGTATAGTGCCGCATGTTTTGGGTAATATTGTATGTCGAGCTATAGTAATATACGTGTAAGGCTGGTTAGCCTGTGTTTGTGCCCTGTTCCTTTGTTGCATGCTCTTGCCCGATCCTGAACCAAAGAACCCAAATTCCTTCCCAAGTTCTAGGAGCAAGAAGTTGCACTTAAAACACGTAGCATAACAAGTATGTCTGGCAGCGGCCAGACCGGACGTAGATGGACGAGGGGAAGGGTCAGGTGCACCACCCCCAGAGGTATACAGTAAGTGGCACTGGACAGAGCTGGCGTCTCCCTTGTTACCTGGCTACCACCAACCTCAGATTCCTCACTACCAGGAACTTCAAATAAGTCAATGGTGACTTGGTTCACCATCATGGCCAGATGTTCTCCCATAACACCACGGTTATGGGCCATCTTTCAATGTTGGAAAATATATAATATAAAAAAAATAAATAAATACATACTATATGTGTAAAATGTTGGTATCTTTGTTTCAGGTATACCTCTCAACCCACTGAAAATGGTTAGCCAAGGTATAGTCACTAACTCTCGTATTTACACATACACAAGCAACAATGCAAATGAAGGTCAAATGAAAGTCACAAGAAAAATTTTTATATCACAGATGGAAAGGTGAATCCAACTGGAGTCACAAATACTTACCAACTATGCTGTAAGCAATGGAAGCAGGGAGGGATGTCCTTGAAACTGAGCTCTGCACACGAACTGACTCCAAACCAACCCACGATTCTCAGCCACTGAAAATGCCTTACTTACCGCGCAAAAATTCAAAGGTAGAGTGCATGTGACTCCACTTGGACCAACCTTTCCTATCTAGGGTTAATATGTATAAGTCTTGGGATTTTTAGGTAAATCTTGGATATTTTTAAAGGTTTGTCTTGAAAATTGTCAATTTTTGGAGTGTTCACCCTGCTTTACTATAGTCGTGGCACACGACTCTGAGGTTGTCATTATCGTACACTGGCAACCTACCATTCAAAAGTGCGTCTGATTTCATATCATATTATACACGTATCATATTATTATGCAAGAATATATTATACATGAATATTATTATACACGAACATATACACGAATCACATGCGTATCATATTATACATGAAATCGGAGGCATTATTGAGGGGTAGATTGCCAGAGTATGATAATGACATCAGAGTTGTGCGCCGCAACTTATAGTTAGTGAGCAGATCACGAGTGAAGTGATCATGATTGCCTTTCAGATTTCCTGGCAGTTCACCAGTGATCATGTCTGCTTGGTAGAGCAGGATGTACACTAGAAGCTAAACCACCATGTCGATAAACTCCTAGACCACCACACAGCTAGCTGTATTGTGAACAATTTGCAAGTGTCTTGTGTGTCTTTGAACTTCTGTGTTTCTCAAATCAGCATTAAATATTTGCTTCACTTAAGCAGCAGAAAGGCCATACCAATATAATTCATATTCTTCCAGTTTGTTTTTGAAATATGCCCAATTGAGCGACCCCGGCACAACCACCCCAAGAGGAGGATACGGGGAGGCAACACCCACCCCATGGAGGAACTACAGGGAGGCAACACCCACCCCACGGAGGAAGTACAGGGAGGCATGTAGACCACGTAGAGGGCCCAGGCCAAACGGTCTTCTGTCCCTCACCACCATGCGTCCCTCTTCCTCTCAAGCAGACCTAACAAGAGGTACGCAATGCTGGTGCATTACTTTATGATCAGGATACCGCTCACCAGACTCAGGGTGGGACTGATCCATACGCAGTCCCAAGTAGGCTCTCGGCTACAGAGTCCACTGGACCTGCGGCTAGAAGAGGGAGAGAGACCACTGGTCCTCAAAAACTTACTACACCCCAGGGAAGCTGCGGTGCAGCAGAGGCCACCAGTCCTGCTGTAGAACGGGAGTCCACCGGACCTCCTTCTTCCGCCACCCACCGTAGGGAGCAGGCGTTTCAGCACATCTACCAGACGACCCTCGCCTGTTCTCTCGAGGAAGGGAGTGGAGCCGGAGAAGAGTCCACCAGACCTACAGGGGGAGAGACCAGCAGTCGTCCCCCTGCTGCAACATTCCCCTGACAGCAGGAGAGCTATAGAGTTCACTAGACCTGCAGCAGGAGTCAAGAAGTCCGCCGGACTTCTTCCTCCTGTTGCCCCTGGGACGAGTGGTCCCCTGACAGAGTCCACCAGACCTGTCAGACTGAGGTAGAGTCCACTGGACCTCCTCTGTCCACTCACCCGGGAGGGAGCTTGGGTAGAGTCCTCTGGACCTGCCAGGCAAAAGGAGAGTCCACCGGACCTCCTTCCTCTGCCCCGGTGTGGAGCTCCGACAGAGTCCACCGGACCTGCCAAGCCGAGGGAGAGACCACCGGTTGTCCCTCTTCCACCAGCCTAGAGGCTCCCTACGAGGGCGCCGTCTCTAGCTCAGCCCCCCATCCAGAAGCCGAGCAAGATGCCCCTCCTGCTCCCCCTCCTCTACAAAGGGCGGAGACTGCTCCCCAGACAGCCTACTGATGGAGAGAGTCTGGAGCGGACCTGTGGTGAGCCTGGGTGCCCTGTCCCGGCACCCCAGCCCCCGACGGCCCCAGCAGCTGTCGGACTCTCCTAGGGCGAGCGGCCGCAGACAACCCCTGACGGCCTTCCCTTCCCAACGAGACCACAGCCCCCAGACCTTGAGGGTCGCCCCACAGCCAACTCCAGGCCTGGACCACCCCAGACTCCTCTTCCAGGACTCCCTCCACGGTCAAGGGCAGGCGCCGTGCAGCATGCCTCTTAGCCCTGTTTGGCCCCAGTCCCAAGGGCAATCACACTCCTAAGGACCCCGCCGGGAAGGGCCACCCACCATGCTGCCCTCCAGCTTACACCGGACCCCCAAGCCCGAGACCAGCACCTCTAACGAAAGCACACCCCTGACAGCCCTCCTCCCACACCTGGCCATCACCTGCACTTACCTGTGACCTAGAGTGTGTGCGCCTCAGTGCCGCACCTGTAGTGTTATCGACTCTGTGTAACACTTGTGTCCCACCATAGTGCTATAGACCCTGAGTGCTATCCCCCCCATCCAGAGTGTTGCGACCTCTGTGTAATAATTGTCAACCACCTATAATATCAAGGACTTTGTATGTTATAGACTTTGTGTAATATTTGTACCCTGTCCATACTAGTGTGACCCCTGTGTAACACCTGTGACCCCCCTACAGTATGATGGACCTAATGTGTTATATACTATGTGTAATGTTGTTCCCCACGACCCCTGCGTAATTCATGTGCCCCAGTTGTAATGTCACGACCCTTGTGTGCTTGTGATCATCTACAGTATAGTCCCATAACTCTGTGGAATACCTGTCCCCTTTGATACATAGTGCTGTGAGATACACCATACTTATGCCCCATATACCGTGTTGCCTCTTGTACTAATTGTGTAGAGTCCACTGTCTATTTGTAAGGTAATGTACGTGTAAGCCTCGATCGGTAGAGAGTTGGCTTGCAGTCCCGTGGGACCCAGGTTCGAATCCTCGCTGAGGCAGGGAACAGTTTAAGGATTTGAATTTCATTAAAATCAGGCTTTACTGATCTACCAGAAGACCCGCTGACATGTCGTAAAAATAACCCCGCTAATACCAATACACCAGTCCTGTATGAGACAGCCCTAGCATGTATTCAATATGGACGGTGGGTGTTAGCGCCGAAGTGGTGACATGTAGAGGTGTATGAGGACGGCTGGGCCTTGATAGCAGGCTGTAAAGCCTATGCCCAGAGTCGGACACAAAAAAAAAAAAAAGCCTGGTTAGCCTTTATTTGAGCCCTAGTCCTTGTTTGCATACTCTAGCCCGGTCCTGAATAAAAAAACCCAAGTCCATGCCCGTATCTGAGTCCAAGGAGTTGGACCCAGAATATGCTGCATAACAGTTTTCTGTATTTTTCTGACAATTTTCAGTGTGGTAAATTCCTCTTCCTGCTGAAAAATTTTCCCCGTTTCCATCATCACGTTCCTATGATTGTTTGTTTGGAAGAAGGTTACTCAGTGTGCTCAAAGGCGGATTTCGTTTCCCAGTTTCCCAACTGGAGATTAGGTTAAGTTAGGTTAAATTATTAGGTACAGTTAACCAAGGATTGGTTAGGTTTAGTTAAACACCTAGGTTCAGACCACTGAGCGCTATAATATGGAGAGTGAAATACAAGCAGTAACGGGAGAAATAGATGAAACGGCGGGGCATTCCAGCCAGTCGGACACAATAGCCACCCAAGCAGCAGACAACAACACCCCCAGCCGAGGAGGAGCCAATGGAGAGGTATGGCGAGCACAGAGTGGTTCTGGCCAGTAGGGGTGGGCGTATCGATACCAAAATATCGATACTTTCGATACCAGCTACTTATGCTCAAGTATCGATACCAATGCCTTGGTATCGATACTTCGATTTGGCTATTTCAAAAAAAAGAAGAAGAAGAAATTGAGTAATTTCAAAATACATATAAATAATCATTATTTAGTCCATTGAAAGACAGATATAATATTTTTGCGTCTGGCAGCCCAGTGTCTCTGTCTCCTGTCGTACAGCATCAACGGGCGACACGGCCATCCGGCCGAGTGCTTTTTTTTTTTTTTTTTTATCACGCCAATGACCGTGTCATTGTCGCCCCTAGGCTTTTGATTAGTGAAATGGCCCATAAAAAACGAAGTGTGGTGTGGCTTTTCTTTGATGAGGTTGAAGACAGTGTCAATCTTGCTGCATGTCAGATATGCTCAGATAAAATGCAGCACAGTCAAAACACAAGCAACATGTTCAAGCACTTGAGACTGAAGCATCCTGAAGCATTCTCTGAAGCTGAAGAGAAAAGAAGGCAAGCTACGACCTCGACCGCATCTTCCAGCCAATCAGCCAGGCCTAGGCAGACAACCATTTTTGAGAGTTTCAAAAGCAAAGGGAAATACCCAGGTTGGTTGAGGGTACCATATATTTGTCATAAATTATTAATTACTTTATTGCCTATGTGTATGTGTTTAGCTTGGTTAAGCACATTTGTACTAATTACAGACAGAAT
The DNA here is from genome assembly GCA_018397915.1 of Birgus latro. Taxonomy (NCBI): domain Eukaryota; kingdom Metazoa; phylum Arthropoda; class Malacostraca; order Decapoda; family Coenobitidae; genus Birgus; species Birgus latro. Next base: position 24,879 of record JAGKTI010004735.1, on the reverse strand, counting down.
ATTTAATCTCATGTTAATTGGGTAATGTTTACGGTCGCAACATCGGATGTAAAAAGGTAGATATTTTTCATCTAGAAGGAAATGTTGCTTTCTTTCCTTTTTATCCATTATAGCGTGCTCTGTAGATCAGCTTGTATAATTTACTGCATTACGTGAAAATACTGTTTTGTATGACCTCCACAAATTAATAGTGTGAGTATATAATCCTTCTAGCTGAGCAAATGCTTTGAAGTAATAGGTTACATACCGATATTTGAAAAAAAAAAATATGGGGGGGGAGCAAAGGTCGAGGTATCGGTATCGGTAATCGATACCACCGATACTAGTACAAAAAATAATCGGTATCGTATCGATACGAAATAGCTGGTATCGCCCATCACTACTGGGCAGGACCGGTCTACCTGTCTGACTCCCCGATGCCTATCTCGCTCCCAACCGACACCGCGCCAAGTAGGCAGTAAGAGCCACCTAGGCCCTGGTGAAGAAAACCCTCGTCAGGTTAGGGGCGGGATTGTATGGACAATCCCGAGCAATGCCGCGACACAGGCCACCGTCCATGTTGGGTCTGAGACAGAGCAGGCCACCATCCGCTCCTCAGTTGCCACCTCCATGCAGAGCCGTGACACAGGCCACCATCCGTGTCGGGCTGAGGCAGAGCTCGCCACCGTCTGCTCCTCTCCTGCAGTCTTCCCCAAGGGCAGCACTGTGACACAGGCCACCATCTGGGTCGAGCTCGAGGCAGAGTCAGCATTAGTCAGCTCCTCCCCTACAGGAGGTTATCTTTCCCCTTCAGGAGGCAGAGTAAAGCAAGTTCCCACCCACTCTCCCTCTGTAGACTGACGAGGCAGAGGAACCGCCGTGTTGGCTCCAGTCCACGCGGGGGAGGAAGAGCCAGCCACCGGCCACTCCTCACCCTCTGTCTCCAGGGCGTCTCCTGTTGAGGAGGTCCCTTGCCCGGCCCACCACTATTCCTGTGGCCAGGTGGGAAACGCTCCCTCTACCCCCAGAGGCGAGTGCCAGGGAGACCTACTGCTGGAGGGCTGTTGGCGAGGTCCGCTCCATAGTCTCGGAGTTCTCGCCCTTCAGCCAGCCTCCCAAGGTTATCCACCCCTACAGAAGTCCTGGCGGAGAGGTCGCTGCAGTCTCACCCTGACGGTGACTCCAACTACCCGAGGTTGTTGCAGCTTCACCCTGACGGCGACTCTCCCTGCCGGAGATTGCCACAGTTCCCCATTGACGGCGACCCCAGGTACAAGAAACTCTGGCCCCCAGACACCCCAGGGCATACCCAGCACCCCAGGGCGAGACCTACCTGATGAAGGAGACATGACCAGCACCCCAAAGAGCCGACGCCATCAGGCACGCCTCCTCTCTATATCTGGCCCCAGCCCAGAGGCCCAGACACCCTGTCAGGGCCCCAGGAGAGGTTAGCCTCCGGTCACACCACCCTCCAGAGAAGCTCGGGAGATATAGTCTGAACCATCGACCAATTGCCTCCTACGAGGAGGGCAGTAAGTAGTGATCCGAGTGTGACAGACTGACGAGTACGAGTTGCCACATAGTTCCCGTACTGTGACACAAACACAGTGTTCAATTCAGGGTGAATAAACAAAGTGATACTGTAGGCCCAACAGAGTTGT
>JAGKTI010004735.1:0-18229 GCA_018397915.1 Birgus latro | reverse complement strand
CCATAGTTAGTTTTCTTAGACAGGTACCCTGAAAAAGAAGGAAAACGTAAGGTTGAGTGACACCTGTATCAACATTTTTTTACCTCAGGATCGCGATTTCTCTATGAATTTTCGATGTTTCTCACCAAAAACGAAGGTTTCAGCCAAAAAATAAAAAGTCGAAAATCGGTCGGGATCTGGGGGTAGGCTGGGTAAAAAAAACGGTCGGGACTCGGCTGGTTAAGTAAGTGTTATATGCTAATGACTTTTGGGCTGTTGCTCTGGCACAGTTGCTGTCAAACCATTTTGGGGAGTTTGATCTTTTGGTGAACTGTTGACTTGGTATGAATAAGTCCATACCAGCTAGTATTAAATCACTAATGTGAGACTGAGTAGAATTGGCATCACTATAGAAGAAAAACTGCCACGGAATTCAGCAAGATAATTTCTAAGTCCATCCCAGTTTGCCCTATCAAAGTGCCATCGAGTCACCCTGACAGGTTCAGAATGGGGAGGTTTGAGGTGGCTAACTAATGAGGCTTTGATGAGATTGTGGTCAGAGGATTCGAGTTGTGACAGTACCTCTATCCTGTATTGATCTGGATTATTTGTCAGGAATAGATCCAAGAGATGGGCATTATGGTCAGGATTATCTGGTATTCTGGTTGGTTGCTTTACCAGCTATGTGAGATTAAATGATTCTGCAAACAGCTCACCCTAGACCAGCATCGTCAGTCCTGGAAGAATGCAATAACCATTCAACATTATGTACGTTAAAATCACCCAAAATGGCAATTTCGGTGCTAAGGTCAAGGTTAAGGTTAGTCAACTGTATGGATATCGAGTCAAATACACGGGGTTCTGAAGGGGCACTGGGGGAGTGATAGACTACACAGTTATAATTGGTAATATTTAGATAATTTAGTTTATACAATGAGTAATCAAAACTGGATGAAGTGAAGTTTAAAATAGTATCAACTGCATATTGAGATTTGATATAACAACAGGTGCCGCCCTTATTACGGAAGTTAGTGAGGAGATGGTAACCTGGAAAATAGAATGAGGATATTTCAGTTGAGGGTGAGATTTGTGGTTCTGTGAGGAATAGGGCCAGAGGGGATATGGACTGTAGGAAAAAGTGAACTGAATTTATATTGGCCTCGGGTATTGGTAAAGACGAGCAAGACTGGAAACTGCAACAATCGCTGCCGGCACGGTCGCTTTATGGCGACCCGGAGGACCCTGTGCCACCAACCCTATGTTGTAACAAGGGCAGTATAACTATCAAAGTGTATTTGCGGCCCCACAGCAATGTCCAGTATCTTAATATTATTGTGTATAAAGGCCAGAACAATCATATAACCCCTGTACACTCATCCTGTACTCATAACTTGCGTCTGATATTAATCTGTCTATCTATCTATCTATTGCCAGACGCCTCAATCTCGCACGGGGTGGCCACAAACTAATCGCCTCCATGTCACTCTGTCTCCTGCCATTTCACTACCACGCTCCCAACTCACACACCTCTCTCTCATATACCTCTCCACTCCATCCCTCCATCTCATCCTCAGCCTCCCCCTCCCTCTCGCCCCCTCCACCTCACTCACATACACTCTCCTCGTCAGTCTTTCACTCTCCATCCTCTCCACATGCCCAAACCACCTTAAAGTGTTTCTCCTAACGCTTCCCATCACGTCCTCAACCACACCACAATGCTCCTTCACTTCCTCATTTGTTAGTCTGTCTCTCCATGTGACTCCACATGCTCCTTTCAAATAACTCATTTCCACTGCTCTCACTCTAGACTTCTGTCCTTCCAACAGGGTCCAAGCTTCACTTCCATATGTTAGAGTTGGTATCACAATACTCTCATGCAACAACTTTTTCACTTCCATGCTCACCTCCCTGTTTCTTATCACTGCTTTCAACGAACCAGCAACCTTCCTTCCCTGCTGCACCCTTTCGAGCACTTCACCCTCCAGACCTCCATCCTTACTCATCACACTGCCCAAGTACTTAAATTCACTCACGTTCTCCATATCCTTCTCATCCAATCTCACTGTACATTCATTGGCTTCACTTCTCTCGAAGACCATCACTTTACTCTTCCCTACATTCACCTTTAGATTCCGTTTCTTACACACTCTCCCAGACTCATCTACCAAGCCTTGCAGCTCCCCTTCGTCTTCACTCAACAACACAGTATCATCTGCAAACAACAGTGCAGGGAGTTTCCAAACACTGCCCTCTCTCACTAGGGCGCTCCAACATCCACTGCCCGACCTTGTATTTCTTTTATAACCCCATCCATGTACAGATTGAACAACCATGGAGACATGACACAGCCTTGTTTCAGTCCAACCTTCAAATGGAAAGATTCACTCAGTTTGCCATCCACACGCAGCAGCCTTAGCACACTCATACATACTCTTCACTGCCTTCAACAACTTCCCATACACTCCATATATTCTTAATACCTTCCACAAACCTTGTATATCCACCCTGTCATATGCTTTCTCCAAATCCATGAAGGCTGCATACAGCTTCTTGCCCTTCTCTAGAAACTTTTCCACTAAGGATCTAAGAATGAATATCTGGTCTACACAACCTCTTCCCTTCCTAAAACCTCCTTGTTCTTCTCCAACTAATTCCTCTGTAATTTCCCTTACTCTGTCAATAAGTATCCTACCATATACTTTTCCTATTACACTGAGAAGGCAAATGCCCCTATGGTTACCACACACTGCTTTTCCCCCTTTTCCTTTGTACAGAGGAATAATTATACCTGACTTCCAATCCTCCGGGACTCTACCCTCCTCCCAAGCCAATCTGCACACCTTCCACATCCATTCTATTACTATCTCACCCCCATGCTTCAGCATTTCACCACACACTCCATCAATTCCTAGGGTTTTCCCCATTTTAACTTTCTTCATTGCTTCTACCACTTCCATCCTACTAATTTCTTCCTCTCTTCTCACAACCCTCCTTCTCCCTGCCATTCCCCAGCCACTTATACTTGCATTACTTTCATTCTTTATGTTCAACAGTTCATTAAAGTGTTCTCTCCATCTGTTTACCTTTTCTCCCTTCTCCACTAGTAATCTACCATTTTTATCTTTCACACCCCCACTGACTTCGTTGGCACCCTGTCTAGCTCTCTTTACCTCCTTCCAGAACATTTTCTTACATTCCCTTCACTTTGCACTCAGATTCCTTCCAAATTCCTCATCCACTCTCTTCTTACTCTCTCTTACTAATCTTTTCACCTCTCTCCTCCTCACTACATATAACTCTTATTAATACTACTATAAATCCCCTACAAGTCTCTCAAATGGTAAATTATCCCTGACCCCAGCATCCACCTAACCTCTATTTTCTAAAGTACCTGTGTAACGTCAAATCTGTATCTGGAGTTGTAACTTGGACTATATATGTTTGTTTGTATGGTTCCAGCCGAGTTTTTGTGCCTTGCCATATTTGTCGCATGCTCACCCGGTCTAGACAAAGAACCCAAACCTAGGCTCACGTGCTCGTTGTACAAGGAGTTGGCCCTCAGAGACGTAGCATAAAAGCACTCTGCCACAAGCATACGTGCTCCGAGGGACAAGAATTTGACCCTCGAAAACATAGCATAACAGAGAGGCTATCTCCGCCGTGGGTGTGTGATTTTGGCCGCCATATTGAAACACCAGCACTCAAATTCAAATTCAAATCCTTTATTTCCACTAAGCCATGGTTATTAATAAAGATAAACTCGTCGCTTATAATTCTAAAACATATATGGATTATAATTTTTTTCTGCCAAGTTCAACGAATTATATCCTGTACAATGAGCCCTAGGTGCTTTGTTCACTTTTTTAGTTAACTCTTTTCATGGGGTGGGGCACTAACCCACCACCAGCCCCTTTAGTGCCTCATACGACAAGCAGGGATAGTGGAGGAGTATTCTTGAAACCCCCCTATCCCCAGGGGACTGAAATCTGAAAGTTAATGTAAACAAGAGTAAAATTATGGTGTTTGAGAGGAACGAAGTCACAGAATGAACAGTGAAGTAAGATGGTGAGTGTCATGCTCTGTGTTTTAGAGGTAACTTCTTGCTTCTTAAACCACAGACGAAAGCCTTGGCTTCTTTAATTCAGAACGGGGCAAGAACGTATAACAAAGAAACACAGCATAAACAAAGGCTAACCAGTTTTACACGTATGTTACCTTATATCGACTTACAATATCAGACAACACATGTGGCACAAACACTTATGGCACATTATAAGGGCAACACACAGAAAATAGTATCAATACACTTAATGGGTGACAAATCTCACAATCACTGAATGTCTCTGTCGAGGCAACACACAGTTTAATATAAGTTCACCGACACTTAGCCTCGATATGGGTTAGCACACAAGTCCATGGGGAAGAGTTAACAGTGGAGACACTGAACCTTCGTATAGGGGAACGTAAAAGTAATCACAAGTTCACTAGGGGAAGAGTAACCTTAGGAGTGTGGAACCTCGGGCTAAGGAAGATTTACAGTTTAACGTAAGTCCACTGGGGATATCGGTTTTAGGAGAAATGGTAATTGAATTTACTTATATTGATTCAGCTTCACTAGAGGGACTGGAGATCACAATCATGTATATTAAAACAAGGAGGGGTATACAGTCTGATATAAATGCAGTGTCTTTGTTTCCGGCTGATACACAGTTAGAACACAAGTTTACACAGAGGCAGGGGTTTACACTGGGAGGTTCAGCAGATAGTTCTATTAACACTCAGAGGTAACTCAGTCCATAGTAGCTTATACAGGGAGGTTCAGGTGGCGGCCAGGTGTTGGTGGGAGGCCGCTGGGGGTGTGCTCTTAGGCTATGTGGTGAGTAAGTCATCCGATGTGGGTGGCTGGGCGGCGTGGTGGGTGGCTCTCTCGAGCCTCTCCTAGTGGAGCCCTCGGGAGTGGGGTGGCCCTCAGGGCTGGGATCAAACAAGACGAGGAGATGGGCAGCTCAGCGCCGGCCTTTGGAGGTGGTGGGCATCCTCTAGGCAGCCTCAGATTGCATCAGGCCCGGGGTTGGTGGCATGCCCCTTGGTGGCTGGGGGCTGCGGTCTTGCCAGGGTGGGGAGGTCGTCTGGTGTTGTCTGCGGCCATTCAGTCCTGGGGAGTCCGTCAGCGTCTGGGGGTGTGTAGGGGACGGCTGCACCAACAGGATGCCCACGACAGGTCTGCTCCAGGCCTCCTGCCACTGCGACCCTGTAGGGAAGCAATCTCCGCCCCGGGCGGTGTGAGGGTAGAACAAGGGACGTCTCACTCGGCCACGGGAGGAGCAGGCTGGAGCCTCCGGGCTAGTGGAGGAGGGAGAACCAGTGGTCGCTCCCTCTACGTGGCAGGTCCGATGGGCACCGCTGGAACTCCACTCCGGGGTCGAGGAAGGAGATTCCGGAGAAGCTCCTTCGGCCTGGCAAGTCCGTTGGACGTTGCCCAAGCCCCAGGGTCGGGGAGTGAGAGTAGGAGGTCCGGTGGATGCTCCTACCGCCCAGTAAGTCTGGCAGACGTTACTAGGCACCACTCATCTCGGTGGCAGCAGGATGGGGAGATTCGGTGGACGCTCCCACTCCTGTAGGTCTGATGGATGCTACCGAGGTCATACTGCTGGGGGAAAGATGCAGCCGGGGAGTATCCGGTGGATGCCTCCTCTATGGCAGGTCTTGTGGATGCTACCAAGGCTCTGCTCCCTTCCCTGGGATGATAGGCAGGTGAGATCCAGTGGACGCTCCCACGGCAGATAGTCCGGTGGATGTAGTCGTGCCCCTGCTCCTGTAGGTGGGTGGCAGAAGAGGGAGAACTGGTGGCCACTCCATCTGCAGTAAATCCGGTGGAAGTTACTGCTTACTGCACCGCTGCTACTCTGGGGTGAAATAGGAGTAGGAAGACCGGTGGTCATTCCTCTTTGTTTAACAGATCCAGTGGATGCTGCCGAGGGCCTATGTGGGACTCTGCTGACAAGTCCCACCCCAAGTCTGATGAGTGCTGGGTTGGTTGGAGGATAATGCACTAGCACTGCGTACCTCCCGTCGGGTCTGCTTGCGGGGAAGAGGGACGTATGGTGGCGGGGGATATATAGCCTTCTGGCCCGGGCCCTGTACGCGCTCTGCGCACCTCCCTGTGGTCTCCCCCTATGGTGGGTATTTCATTATTCCATCCGCTTGCCTCTTGGGTGGGTATTTCACCACCGTCGCAGTGGAAAAAGTCGCGTCCCCATGACTGGAGGTGGTAGGTGTCTGAGGTGGGGTTCCGGTATGTCAGGGTGAGGTGGCGACGGAGGACGGTCCAGTGGCAGGTGGGCAGATTTGGTTCCTGGTGTGGGTGGTAGACAATTTCCAGGGTGGAGGTATGGGTTGTCTTCTGTAGGAGGTGCAGCTGTTGTGATGTGCCCCACAGGCAGTGTTTGTTTCCCTGGGAATGGCTCCACAGTACGTGTTTTATTTTTGTTTCTGGCGGCACAGAGTATGGTGACTGGCAGGTGGCTCTGGGCTGAGGGGTGGAGGAGGGTTAGGTAACCTGGGTGTTAGGAGGTCGCCGGGGACACGCCTTAAAATCACCTTTTTGGGCCTGGGGACTGGAATTTCCCCTTCTGCCTGGTGGGTTTTCACGGTTAGGGGGGAGATGTTTGGGGTGGGGGAGCTGGAGGTGGATTGTCTGTGTAGTAAGGGTGTCAGTGCATATCTTGCTGGTGGACGGGGGAGACAGCCGGCTCTGGTTTCCGGGATGGTGAGGACTGATGCCGGTGGTGAGGTGCTTGGGCCATGTGGCGAGATTGGGTGGGGGTGGGGGAGTTCTTGGTTTGAGCAGTGGAGTTCCTGCGCTGGGTGGTGGTGGTGTGGTGGTGATCAGGGATGGGGAGCTGGTGTGGGGTATGGTGTAGGATGAAGGTGGGGGAGAGGAATGTGTGGGTGTAGTGGTGGCGGTGGTTAGGGAAGGTGTACGTGGAGTGGAGGGCTGGTCATGGAGTGAGGTATGTGTCTGGGGGTGGGCGTGGGGTTTTCTGGTTGGGCGGTGGGGCCTTCATGACCGGTGGTGACGGTGTGGCAGCGAGTGCTTGGGTGGGAGGTGAGGTTGCCGGGGGTGGGTGGGGTGTCTGTGGTGAGGGTGTGGAATTGGTGGAGGGTATGGTGGGAGGCGCGATTGTGAAGGCTGGAGTGAGTGAGGGTGTGGAGTGTGGTGGTGTGAGATAGTGGATGTGGCATGGTTGAGATGTGGCAGGTAAGGGGTGGAAGGGATGTACTTGTCGATTGTGATGTGTGCTGGAAGTGTTCCGATATTGGATGGAGGAGACCATGTGAAGGCTTTGGGTGGCTTGTCTCTGTCGGACAGCAATGAGTTGTTCACTCATGTCATGAATGGGGCACCGGTGATTACATTCTGAAAATTCCCACGGATCTATGGAAATATGGTTGGTATTTCCCTTAGAAAGGGAGCGCTTTTTGGTGGTGCATGCCCTGGCCCTACTGAGTGGTGTTGGTGAAATTGTGCATCTGTGGGGCGTCCGTGGTTATTGACGTTGCGCCGGATTTATCAGGATTTCGCTCACTGCGCCGATGTGTTGTGGGGTGGTGCAAAGGGCGAAAAGACGCCTGATAAGTTGAACATCCCTGTCAAGGTCTCTTGTTGGGTCAAATATTGTGAAGTGTTCCTTTATGGTGCTTGGGAGGGTCCTTAACCCGAGGAATCCCATCGACGAATGGGTGCATCGTGATTGTTTTGTCACAGCTACACCAATCGAAGTACGGGTACATCACGCAATTGCAAGGGTCATAATTTGCACAATTTTCAAGTTTCATGGGTGATTTTTGGTAGGCATACCTGCTGTCTACACCAGTAGAAAAGCTTACTGTCATATCATTTGATGAAATGAGCCTTGCTAAGCAGTGGAGCTACGATAAAGCTACAGATACACTCTAAAAGCCGCACAAGAATGTACAAGCTGTAATGCTAAGAAGTTTAGGTAGTACATCACGCAATTGCAAGGGTCATAATTTGCACAATTTTCAAGTTTCATGGGTGATTTTTGGTAGGCATATGTTGGAGACCTTCCTCTACCTGCTGTCAAGCGGGGATACTGCCTGGCCCCACCTAACCCCCCTCCCCCCTCCCCCCCACACTGGGCAATTCCCCTGTTAGCAGTAAGCTGGCCAGTAAAAGTATGTTGCCCGACGATCTCTCCAATGACGATTTTCACGGTAAAAGTGATTCCTGAGGTGGAGGACAAAGAAATAAAGAAGCTTGAGCAAGAAACAAACGAAAGTGATGAGGTGTTAATGTCATTAAGGAAGGTGCCATATGTGGATGTGTTTGGTGACTGAACAATGCTTCTGTTACCTATATAAATGTGTGAAAACCAATATAGTCTGTTACTACACATAAATTCGTACCAAATACATAAATAAATACGTAATTGAAAGTGGCGTGAATTAGTTAATCCTTCCATAGTTCGTTTTCTTTAGCCAGGTACCCTGAAAAAGAAGGAAAACGTAAGGTTGCATGACACCTGTATTAACATTTTTAAGCAAAGGATAGCGATTTCTCTATGAATTTTCGATGTTTCTCACCAAAAGCGAAGGTTTGAGCCAATTAAAAAAAAAAAAATCCAAAAATGCTCGGGATTTGGGGGTATCGTAGGTTGAAATCGGTCGGGACATGACGGGTTAACAGGGTATTGAGGATGAGTTGGTCCCGGGTAGCGGCATCGGCCCCCGGGTATGCAGTGGTGATGAGTCAGTCGCCTGGCCTGGATGAGGGCAGGACCCACCTATACCAGGTCAGCCAGCCTGCTCAGGCCACGCAGGTGATTAGTGGGGGAGTGAGGTGTAGTGACGTCAGCCTCGCCTCTCGCAGTCCGCAGTACTGCCGCAGCTAAGAACTTTGTTTGTGAGCCTGGCCTTTTATCTTCTGTTCTGTCACTTATGAAATCAAAGTCAGATACTTTGAGCCCAGTAGAAAAGCTTACTGTCATATCATTTGATGAAATGAGCCTTGCTAAGCAGTGGAGCTACGATAAAGCTACAGATACACTCTAAAAGCCGCACAAGAATGTACAAGCTGTAATGCTAAGAAGTTTAGGTAGTAAATGGAAACAGCCAATATATTTTGCATTTGATGAATCAAATATGCATAAGATTTTGCTAGAAATAATTAAGAGTGTAGAGTCAGCAGGATACCCTGTTGTAGCAGTAGTGCATGATCTGGGACCTTGTAATAAGCGGGTATGGAAAGAATTTGGTATTGATCCTATAAAAAAGAGGGTATCCTTCAAAATTCCATGTGCTGAAAGGGAAATATTTCTGGTTTTGTTTTGGGCAATGGAGACTTTGTTACTGTTGCATGCATAGGCGAGATACTTGCAAAGACTAAAACTGAGTATGGCTTGGCTTATAAATTAAGTGATATTCATCTTAACGTAAATGGACAGCAACGGCAGAGAGTTAGGTATGGTGCACAGTTGCTGTCAATGACCTGTTCAAATTCTCTACAGTATTTAGGTGACAAGGGTCTTTTAGAAAGCAAGAATTGGAAAGCAACTGCCGAATTTATTTCACTGGTAGATGAATGGTTTGATATGATGAACTCATCTATGTAAAGTGACAAAAAAGAGGGTTGTGCATATGGAATGAATTTGGAAACACAGGTAAATATATTAGATAAAATGATTGATGTCATGGAAACTACGAGAGTAGGTAACTCAAAGTTACTGTACAATTTTCAGAGAGGAATAGTTTTATCAAGCTTTTCACTACAAAGGACTGCTTCAATTGTTGAGAGGTAGCTATAACCTTGAATTCATAATGACCAGAAGACTGAATCAGGATTGCTTAGAACATTTCTTTGGGTGTATAAGACAATGAGTGGACCTCAGAATCACCCGGATGCAGTCAACTTTAAATATAGACTGAGAAAGTATGTGTTGGGAAGGGATGTTCAGTTGGTCAGTGAAACAAAAAATATAAGTCTAGGAGATGAGACTGACAAATGTTTGCTCGATAAGACTGTGCCAGGTGAAACCTCCAGACCTGTTGATTCAAGTGACCGTGAACTGGCTCTGGAAATTTGCCTAACGAGTTTAGTATTCAAGAATTTGGAGTTAGATATTGATAAGGAATATGATGACATCTGAAGAAAAACGTGTAGATAATGAAAATCTCTCACCTGGAAAGGTAAATGCAATATCCACTGGCAATGTTATAAAAGATGAGTCCATGTCATATATAGGTGGCTATATTGTCAGGAAATTCTCCAATAAGTATCCCCATTTAGGATATAGGGCAGAGGACTGCGGAAAAGGTAAATCATGGACTGAAATGGTTAGCAGAGGAAAACTGTATATGCAGTCAGAAGAGTTTTCTTCTCAGTTACATATAATAAGAGAAGTATTCAAAGCTATTCAAGGTGAAAGTCTGAGGGAAGGTCCCAGATGTGTTAAGCTCCTCAGAGATAGAAAACACTGGAATATGTTTACCGTCAGATGTGGTTGAATTTTTTGCAAGAATATCAGTATTCTTTAGGATGAGACGTTTAAATAGAATTATTACCTTCAAAAAACAGAAGGATGTCTGTAGAAGCCTGTTAAGAAAAAAAAANTAACACAGAGCCACTGCATTAATACTGTGCTATGTTTAACCAGTGCAAGATCACAGTATTAATAGACCAAATATTTTCATTCTTAGGTTAGTTATTGTTTATTGGGATTATATTACAGTGTACTTTATTTTTCTACGTAAATTACTTTGTGTTATGAGTCATGAGTAATGAACACTGTTAGTTTCAGCTTAACTGTTTATTGTAACTCTGTCTCACTCTCTTACTGCATTTCCTTGTATACAGTTTATAGAAATAAACTGTTAATTTTATACGTTAATTATTAGCTTGTCTTTTTATCAGCCTAGTTTTATATATAAAAAAAAAAAAAGTGATAGTAACAACAGCTGTTCAAAGAGAAGTGAGAGCATGGGGAACCTGTTACTCCCTTTTCTGAGAGGAGAGGCGATGCTGACGTCACCAAGCTAGCCTGCGCGAAACGGGCTTATTCTCGTCACCTGGCTGGCTGACCTGGTATAGGTGGATCCTGGATGAGGGTGTCATCCAGGTTTCTGTCGTAGATGAGGGAATCGAGTTGTGATAGGGCGACGACCTTTCCTAGTGGTGGTGTGACCGCCTGGGTCACGATCTGCATGAATTTAGCCCACGTTAGTTCTGGGACGATTTTTGCAGTGATGCAGGAGACTATTTTGCTTAGGTGTGGTAGGGTTACTGCTATTTTTTCTTTGTCGTGTTCAAACCCAATGTCCAGTAAGAGGTTGATCATGCACACGAATGTGTCGATATCATATTGTTCAGGGTCAAATTTAGGTATTGGTATGTACGTTTTGGAAGCCATTTTTGGTACTTTCCCTTTTTGTTCTTTGTCATTCTTAGCCGGATCTAGAACCACCGCTTGCCACCAGTGTTATGCTCTGTTTTTTAGAGGCAACGTCTTGCTTCTTAAACCACAGACGAAAGCCTTGGGTTCTTTAATTCAGGACCGGGCAAGAACGTATAACAAAGGAACAGGACATAAACAAAGGCTAACCAGTTTTACACGTATATTACCTTTCATCGACTTACAGTATCAGACAACACATGTGGCACTTACAAACACTTATGGCACATTATAAGTGCAACACACAGAAAACAACATCAATACACCTAAGAGGTTACAAATCTCTCAATAACTGAATGTCTCTGTCAAGGCAACACACAATTTAATATAAGTTCACCGACATGGGCTAGCACTGGGGACACTGAACCTTCATATAGGGGAACGTAAAAGTAATCACAGGTTCACTAGGGGAAGAGTAACCTTAGGAGTGTGGAACCTCAGGCTAAGAACATAAGAACATAAGAAGAGAGGATAACTGCAGTAGGCCGGTTGGCCCGTGCTAGGCAGCTCCTAGAAGAGTAACTGAACTACTAGGATGAGATAAGGACAGCAAAGAAGAAGGCTCCCCCCCGCCCTCCAAACCCTCCAGCCGAAGCCGGCAGGAAAAAGTCAGAAAGAACACCACGCAGCATAGAAAAACTGGCGTGGACATTTTATAGGAAAGTGTGAAAGGAGAACAGAGACTATCATAGTGTAACCTGAAAAGGAAAAAGTTTGAATTAGTATTGGTTATAAGATTTTTTTTTCTTTTTCTATACCCACCCTTTATTTGTCATATGCTTATCTAGCCTATGCTTGAAACTCACAATGGAAGGGGCAGCAACTACTTTACTAGGAAGCTTATTCCATTCTTCTACTACTCTATTACCAAACCAATTTCTACCTATTTCCTTATTAAAACGGAATTTTTCTAGTTTGAAACCATTACTTCTAGTTCTATCCTGTATGCTCACTTTAAGTACCTTGCTAATATCTCCCTTGTTTATACCCTTCATCCACTTAAACACCTCAATTAAGTCTCCCCTTACTCTACGTCTCTCTAATGAGTGCAGATTTAGTCTTTTCAGTCTGTCTTCGTATGACAGGTTTCGAACATCATGTATCATTTTTGTCATTCTTCTCTGTACACTTTCTAACCAGTTAATATCCATTCTATAGTAAGGACACCAAAATTGTACTGCGTAGTCTAAATGTGGCCTTACTAATGCTAGATATAGTTGTAGTATTACTTTTGATGACCTATTGCTCACGCTTCTCGAAATAAATCCTAGGACCCTATTTGGTTTATTTCTCTCATTAATAGACTGTTGCCTTGGTTTGAGGTCGTTACTAACCATGACTCCTAGATCTCTCTCGCATTCCGATTTACTAATTTCTTTGTTATCTAAGCTGTATTTAGTATCTCCAATGGTCTTGCCTACGTTAAGTACTTTACATTTTCAAGGCTAAGAGAGATTTACAGTTTAACATAAGTCCACTGGGGAGATTGGTTTTAGAGGAAATGGTAATTGAATTTACTTATATTGATTCAGCTTCACTAGAGGGACTGGAGATCGCAATCATGTGTATTAAAACAAGGAGGGGTATACAGTCTGATACAAATGCAGTGAGTCTTTGTTTCCGGCTGATACACAGTTCGAACACAAGTTTACACAGAGGCAGGGGTTTACACTGGGAGGTTCAATAGACAGTCTATTAACACTCAGAAGTAACTCACAGTCCGTAGTAACTTATACAGAGAGGTTCAGGTGGCGGCCAGGTGAAGGTGGCAGGCCATCAGGGGTGTGCTCTTGGGCTACCTGGTGACTTGTCTGACGTGGGCGGCTGGGCAGCATTGTGGGTGGCCCTCTCGAGTCTCTCCTAGTGGGGCCCTCGGGAGTGGGATGGCCCTCAGGGCTGGGGCCAAACAAGACGAGGAGGCGGGTGGCTCGGCGACGGCCTTTGAAGGTAGTGGGTGTCCTGTAGGCGGCCTCAGGCCTGGGGTCAGTGGTGTGCCCCTTGGTGGCTTGGGGCTGCCGTCTCGCCGGGGTGGGAAGGCCATCCGGCGCCATCTGTGGCCACTCAGTCCCAGGGAGTCCGTCAGCGTCTGGGGGAATGTAAGGGACAGCTGCACCAACAGGATGCCCAGGACAGGTCCGCTCCAGACGTCCTGCCACTGCGACCCTGTAGTGGAGCAATCTCCACCCCGAGTGGTGAGGGCGTAGGACAAGTGACATCTCACCCTGCCACAGGAGGAGTGGGCCGAGCCAGGGACGTGTCCCTTGGCGGAAGCCTCCGGACTAGTGGAGGTGGAAGAACTGGTGGCAGCTCCCTCTACGTGGCAGGTCCAATTGATGCCGCCGGAACTCAACTCCAGGGTTGAGGAAGATTCCAAAGAAGCTCCTACGGCCTGGCAAGTCGGTGGACGTTGCCCAGGCTCCTAGGTCGGGGAGTGAGGGTAGGAGGTCCGGTGGATGCTCCTCCCGCCCGGTAAGTCCAGCAGACGTTACCAGGGTGCCACTTATCCCGGTGGCAGCAGGATGGGGAGATTCTGTGGATGCTCCCACTCCTGTATGTCCGATGGATACTATCATGGTCCTGCTGCCAGGGGAAAGACACAGCTGGGGAGTATCTGGTGGATGACTCCTCTGTGGCAGGTCTGGTGAATGGACGCTACCAAGGCTCTGCTCCCTTCCCTGGGATGATTGGCACGGGAGATCCGGTGGATGCTCCCACGGCAGCTGGTCCAGTAGGTGGGTGGCAGAAGAGAGAGAGCCGGTGGTCGCTCCCTCCACAGTAAATCTGGTGGAAGCTACTGCGCCGCTGTTACCCTGGGGTGAAGTAAGACTAGGAAGACCAGTGGTTGTTCCTCCTTGTTTAACAAAGCCAGTGGATGCTGCCGAGGCCCTACGTGGGTCTGTTTGCTGACAAGTCTCACCCCGAGTCTGGTGAGTGCTGGGCTAGTTGGAGGGTAATGCACTAGCATTGTGTACCCCCCGTCGGGCCTGCTTGTGGGGAGAATGGGCGCATGGTGGTGGGGGATATATGGCCATCTGGCTTGGGGTGGGTGTTTCGTTAGCCCATCTGCTCACCTCTCGGATGGGTATTTCAGTGAGGATATGCAGAATGTGAGTGCATTCAAGTACTTGGGGAGTGTGATAAGTAAGGATGGAAGTTTGGAGGATGAAGTGCTTGAAAGGGTACAGCAAGGAAGGAAAGTTGTTGGTTCACTGAAAGCGGTGATGAGAAGTCGGGAGGTGAGTGTGGAAGTTGATAGTATTGTGATCCCTACCCTGACAAACGGAAGCGAGGCGCGGACCTTGCTAGAAGGGAACAAGTCAAGAGTGAGAGCAGTGGAAATAAGTTACCTGAGAGGAGCATGTGGAGTGACAAGGAGGGACAGGCTGACGAATGAAGAAGTGAAAGAACGTTGTGGGGTGGATGTGGATGTAATTGAGAAAATTAGGAAAAATACACTGAGGTGGTTTGGACATGTGGAGAGAATGGAGAATGAAAGACTGACTAAGAGGGTGTATGTGGGTGAAGTGAAGGGGGGGAGGGGGAGACCGAGGAGGAGGTTGAGGGATGGAGTTGAGAAGTATATAAGGGAGGGGGGAGTGAGTTGGGGGGAGGGCAGTCAAATGGTGGGTGACAGAGCGACTTGGTGGCGTTTTGTCCGCAGCCACCCTTTGCGGGCTATAGATAGATAGATAGATAGACATTTAGCCAATGGGTATGAAACAACTCCATAGTTTGCTGCAGTGCAGAACTTACCCTTTATGGCACAATGCATGTCATGAAACCGAATGTCCAGATTGATAAAGGCCGGAAGAAACATGGAAATATCTAAATGAGAGTGTGAACAAATGAGAGGAGGACATGGAGAGAAAGACTGGAGATAAATGGGCCCATTTTAGTGGCCTTATTCATGCAGGGATACCGGGGAAAGATCTTCCTGCCTCACCCCAGGGGGCAGTAATGTTATAGAATTAGCAACAATATATATTTCTTACTTGTGAAATGTAATGCCAACTCTCTTCAATGAATTCCTGTGCCCATTTTTGTATCCGTAAGTTGCACAGTGGACCAGGGCATTATATTTTCCGGAATCATCAGCTGCTTTCAAAAACCCACAGAGCAGCTCAGTACAGAAACGCGGGATCAGGCATGGTGTAACATGGCTGCCGCTACACCAGCGCCACCCTGGCGGCAGCTACCTAAGTTACGTTGTATTACCCATGCGAAAGCCACTCCATATTATAGAGCTCAGTGGTTCAGACAGTCCCTTCTGTCATTATGCTGACGAATCAAACAAGAGTTGTCACAGTGGAACAGCTAAAAACAACGGGAAAACTGATTTAACCAGCCGAGTCCCACCGACGTACAATGCACGTCACTACTTTTTGTCACGCTCAGACCCACCGACGTGCATCGTACATCACTCAATTGCAAGGCCCGTCATGTGCACATTTTTCAAGATTCGCGGGTGATTTTTTAGTAGGCATATGTGGGAGACCTTCCTCTGCCAGCTGTCAAGCAGGGACGGCACTGGTATATAAATTACGTTAACACCTATGTCATAGACACTTGCCGGCCGGAAGTCTATCTCAGGTAGAGTCAGCCGCGCAGTGATCACGGAAGGGGGGGGGGGGGACTGCGGTATTCCAGTGGGACATTTGGAGATACCCAGATATACCCTAACTAATGTGCCCGGACACTGGGGTGGGTGGAGTTTTAATACACAAGGGGAAGGCACGATGGGAATAACATCTATTCCTTCTGTTAGCCACTGAGGTGTTTCACTTGCGTGCCTGTGCACTGGGGAGGGAGAGTTTCAATAAACATGGGAATGGCACAATCGGCATAATACTGTATTATTGTTCTGTTGGTCACTGTGGCGTTTCGTTCACTGGGGATGCGTGGGACTCCACTCGGGATATAAATTAGGCCAAAGTTACTATTAGGCTCGTCCAGTCTTACACTCTGGGTTCCTGGTCATTTATTGCTAGAATATACTATAGGGAATCACTCGCATGGTATGAGCTAATGCACACACATATATCTGGGTCTAGAAAGCACACACATAGGTAAAGTCCACTCACTTCATTATCACTGCTGGGCCAAACGTTGATTCCTCCATCCGGAGGAAGGGCAGAGTGACGCGCCCCTGGACAGGGTCCCACACATAATCGTGGGACTAGGGGCTCGGCCCGAAGAGAGCCAGCAGACGGGCCTGATGTCCAGTCTGGGAGAGACTCAGGGAGGTCTCGCCCACAGGTAAGTCATGCCCCGGTGTTCGTGGGAACTCCCAGGGTGACTGAGGACCCAGGGTACTGGAACCTGGGGTGGCCGAACTGCGGCAACGGCTGGAGGGTGGCGTCGCCGTCAGGGTCGTCACACGGGGACCTCGGGCCGGGGTAGTAGTAGACAGGACCCGACGTCGGCTGCGGGGTCTGCTGGGGCTCCGCTTCGCCTGATGTTCACACTGGTAGAGTTGCAGGGAACCAAGGCCTTGGGTGAGGCCTTGCCACGGCTTGGGGGAGGGGTCCTCTCTGGCTGCAGGATCTCGTGTGGGAGAGAAGCGGACTGTGGCCTGCTCTACCTCCTGCCTGACGTGACTAATGGCTGACGTCGTAGTGGCACAAGGGACAATAGCTTCAGTGAGGCTAGTGGACTGCTCTACCTCTGGCCTGACGTGACTAATGGCCGACGTCGTGGTGGCACAGAGGACATCANCGGGGGAGGGGTCCTCTCTGGCTGCAGGATCTACTGTGGGAAAGAAGCGGACTGTGGCCTGCTCTACCTCCGGCCTGACGTGACTAATGGCCGACTTCGTGGTGGCACAGGGGAGATTAGCTTCAGTGAGGCTAGTGGACTGCTCTACCTCTGGCCTGACGTGACTAATGGCCGACGTCGTGGTGGCACAGGGGACAACAGCTTCAGTGCAACTAGTGGCCTACTCTACCTCTGGCCTGACGTGACTAGTGGCCGACGTCGTAGTGGCACAGGGGGTTGTAGCTCTGGTGCGGCTAATGGCCCGTACCACGGAGCTAAGAGGACTAGTAGCTGAGGGACGGACTGTGGCTGATCCTGCCTTGTACCCAGTACGGCTTGTGGCCGGTATTGTGGCGCTACTCTGGGGGGAATGACTACAGGAGTCGGACAACTTATGGCCTGTCCTGCCCGACCGACGTGCGTCAGTGCCGCGGCCCTGTAGCAGGGGTGCAACTGAAGAATGGACTGTGGCCGGTTCTGTCCCATACCTGGTATGACTATGGCCAATACTGCGTTGTTGTGTGGAGTTGCAAACTCCATCCCTTACCTGGCGAATGGAATTTCGGCCGGAGACTAGGCGCCGGTGACTGCTACCTTTCCGGGGCATCACCTGGGAGTAAGAGGGGTGCCAGGGAGAGATACAGGTGCGCTGTTCCTGTTCCCAGCCGCTCAGTGTCAGCGGCGGCCCCCCGGTGGTATTGGGGGGGTTGAGGGTGTTGGTGTCATCTGCACTAGCCGTCACGTCGTCTGCGGCCTCAACCCCTAACTCCTGTATTTCAGTATTAACAGAGATTAAACCTGATTATGGAATTTAACGGTTAACTATCACACTGCGTAGACAAAAAAATATTTAAGGTTCCAGGTTACACTTACACTAACTTATACTATCTTATACTACACTTGTACTAATTTATATTACATTTAAATTACCCTTAAATTTACGGCACTACAAGAAGCCCTTGTGAGTGATGAACAGGGTGGCTTTAGGAGTGGCAGAGGATGTGTGGATCAAATATCTGCAGTGA
>JAGKTI010004734.1:32987-48796 GCA_018397915.1 Birgus latro | reverse complement strand
AAGTGACAGGAAAGATGGGAGAAATAGGAAGGAAGGAGGGCAGGCACCGAAAAAGAATGATAAAGGCTAAGGAAGAAGTAGGCAGCACACATCAAGTGAGTGGATGATGGTCACCACCACCTTCCACTAAGGAAAAACAAATGAATTTTAAAAAAAAATCCATACATCAGATAACATGTGTCCTCCATTCATAAAAAATCTGTAACAGCTGGAATTGAACAGCAACAGGTTGAAGTTTGGGGGGAAACCATTCTGGGGAATGAGTTCCAAAGAGATGCAGTTCAGGGAAAAAAGATTTCTGAGAGGCAAAAGTTCTGCAGTATGGCAATGTGACAGTCCAGTCACGAGCGCTACAAGATGCCTCTGTAGCAAGGGGGAAGGCGCTGAGAGGTGGCACAATGGATGCAATTTCATCTGAGCATTTGCCATAAAAGTATCTGTAAAATAATGCAAGGGAGGAACCATTCCTTCTTACTTGTGGGGGAGGTATTTCATTTGTAACAGCAGAGTTATTAACCCCTTGGTGCTATGTTCCCTTTACAAGGTCTGATCGACAGGCTGTGACATTCCTTTTAAAATCCACAAATCAAATTCAAAAGTTGCACCCTGTATTTGGCACAAATACTTTGTGTATTCATCCATCCATGCTTGGGGTTGCCAGTTCATCCTTTGAGCATCCTCCACACCGCATAACGAAACATGTGAGCCCAGTTTGCTTCAGGAAGCCTTGGCATCTACAGGTGATCCGTCACGTTAGCCCCAGCCCTCAACTTCAAGCGGTGTTGCCAAGAAAAGAGGTGCTAGAGGTTGTATTCCACAGAAAGGGAAGTATGCACCTACTAGTGACAGCGATTCTAGTGTGAAATATACTGTAAAACCTCTGAAAAAACAAGCCAACACACCATGCTCCAAGCGATGCCAACCCACCTATGTTACACCACTGTGACCTTCACAAACTCATCAACTTCTAGTCCCTCTAGAAAAGTGACTGAACAAAAGTAAATACGTGATGGAAAGTAAGTGTATGTGTGACTAAAATACAAGGAAAATGAAAGTGTCTGGTGTAAGGTATGTAAATAGCTTTCACTGACTTTAGCATTACTGTATTTACTATTACTGAGTAATTTTTCACGGTTTAATAACACACTATTTTATTTTATTATGTTTGTGAAATAATGATTCTGAAGTACTAAGTGAACCATTCAAGATGATGCAAAGTAAGTGATGCGTATAGTGGTGCGTGGTTGGGAAATGAAGTGTGGTGAGTGGCGGGATGGGTGTTGGTGTGTGACGGACAGCTACAGCGACGCAAAACACACACACACACACACAAGAAAAGCGTATCACGATAAGATCTGAAAGAGAAAGAGAAGAATTGAGTAAAGTTAAAGAAATATTATCAGAAGTCATGGAGGGTAACAATGAAGCCCTAGAAGAGACTGAAGAAGTGTTTAGGTTAGGTAAGTATGAGGAAGGAGGGGCAAGGCCACTGAAGGTGAAGTTTAAGTCCCAGGCAATAGTAAATGAAATCATGAATAGGACATGGAAATTAGCAGACAAAGAGGGGTTCGAAAATTCTGGTTAAGGAGAGATGCAAATGAGGAAGAAAGAGCTAAAATAAAGGAGTTAGTAAAGGAAGCTAAGGCAAAAAACGAACAAAGAACGGAGAAGGAGAAGACAGTGTTTTATTGGAGAGTTATGGACCAGAAACTGAGGAAGTGGTACCGACGGAGAGGAGGAGAAAAGACGGTATAAGTAATAACGAAAAAAGTTTGAAAGTGGCGTACACTAACGTTGATGGATTAATATTGGCAATGTTAGAAATCAACGATTTCTTGAGGGTACAAGAACCTGATGTTATGTGCTTTGTAGAGACCAAGTTAAGGGAGAATATTGATATCCATATGGGAGATGGCAAATACAAATTGTGGAGAAGAGACAGAAAAGATAAAATGGGAGGAGGAGTGATGATAGCAGTGAAGAATAACTTAAATATAGATTCTGTGGAAATAGGAGAGGGTAGGGCTGAAGTGATAAACATGAAATTAAAACTGGAGAGAACTGTAAGAGAGATATAGCAGTAGTATATGTTCCACCTAAGACAAGAGCATGGACTGATGATGAATACCAGGAGATGTTGTCAGACATGGTTAGTTACCTACAGAAAGTGACTGAGAAAAGCAGCAATATAATTCTAATGGGTGATTTTAATTGTAAAGAGATGAACTGGGAGGAATGGGACTCAGAAGGCAGCAAAGATTCGTGGGGCACTATATTGTTAAACATTGTGATGAATAATGTAATGACGCAGTGGGTCAAAGAAGAGACAAGATTCCGAGGTGATGACACCCCAGCAAGATTAGATTTACTGCTAACCAAAGAACCTGACGTAACTGAATCCTTGAAATATGTGTGTCCTATAGGAAAAAGTGATCACGTGGTCATTGAGTTCCAGATGATAATAGGGAACGTGGTGCCAAGAGATGAGCTCCATAGGCAGGGAAGATACAACTTTGGGAAAGCAAACTTTACGGAATTGAGTAAATTTTTTGAAAATGCAGATTGGAGAAAATTCAGAGAAACAAGAGAGATTGAGAGGAAGTGGGATATCTTTCTAGACCTCTATAATTCAGGAGTGGATAAATATGTTCCAAGAGTAAGTGGGAAAAAACACAGGAAAAAGGAGTGGTTTAATAGGTGTATTATAGCAAAAAAGAGAGGAACATGGCATGGAACAAATGGAGAAAGAGAGGTAATAACAGAACAAAGGAAGAATATAAAAGAACTAGAAATGAATATACAAGAATTCGTAGAGAGGAAGAAAGGAACTTTGAAAAAGGTATAATCGACAAATGTAAGGATGAACCCAAATTGTTTTATAGATTTGTTAATGGCAAATTGAAACAAAAGGAAGGAATCACCAAACTGAAAGTAGAAGGAGAGGTCTATAATGATGCGGCAATGCAAGCTGAAATAATGAACAAACGTTTCCAATCAGTTTTTACTAATGAAGGGGAGTTTGTGGAGGGGGAGGGAGTGACTAGGAGTGTAGTGATAAAAGATATAAAAGTGGAAGTGCAGGAAGTGTACAAATTACTGGAAACTCAAGATGTAAGGAAAGCCCCAGGACCAGATGGAATTTCAAATTGGGTACTGAAGGAATGCAGAGACCAACTGGCAGATAAGATTCACAGTTTAATTGTGTGTTCGCTGGAAGAAGGGAAAGTGCCACGGGAATGGAAGAGAGCAAATGTGGTACCAATTTATAAGGGAGGAAACAAGGAAGAACCCCTGAACTACAGACCAGTGTCCCTAACCAGCATGGTTGCAAAATTGTGCGTGAAGGTTCTGAAAGATAGGTGGATAAAATATCTGGAAGAGATGAATATTTTGACTGAAAGTCAATTTGGATTTAGAAGTGGAAGGTCATGTGTTTCCAACTTGTTGAGCTTTTACTCAAGAGCGATTGATGTACTGCAGGAGAGAGACGGTTGGGTGGATTGTGTATATTTAGCTTTGGAGAAGGCCTTTGACAAGGTACCCCGTAAGAGACTAATGTGGAAACTAGAGCATATAGGAGGACTGAAGGGTAACCTGGAATGGATGAAAGACTTTTTGAGAGACACACAAATGAGGACAGTAATAAAGGACAGGATGTCTGGATGGAGAGAAGTAACAAGTGGTGTCCCACAGGGCTCGGTGTTGGCACCAGTAATGTTCCTGATTTACATAAATGATATGGTAGATGGAGTAAACAGTTATGCAAGTCTGTTTGCTGATGATGCCAAGATCTTGAGGAAGGTAGAGGTTGAAGAGGACTGTAAAATGCTGCAGGAGGATCTGGATAGGATACATGACTGGAGCCAGATGTGGGAAATGAAATTCAATGCAAAAAAATGTAAAATATTGGAAATGGGTAAAAGCACCAAGAGACCATCACTGAACTATATGATGGGTAATGAACCAATCACAAAAGCGAGAGAAGAGAAGGATTTAGGAGTGCTGATCCAGGATAGTTTGTCACCTGAAAAACACATCAACAAGATAGTTAGAGAGACATATAAACTCTTGACCAACATAAGAGTGGCATTCCATTACATGAATGAAGAGATGATGAAAAAACTGATAGTGGCCATGATCCGCCCCAGGTTAGAATATGCAGCAGTAGTGTGGTCCCCACACAAAAAGAAAGATATAAACAAGATTGAGAGAATACAAAGAACAGCAACCAAGATGGTCCCCAGTTTGGCAGATCTGTCATATAGTGAGAGGGTAGAAAGGCTGGATTTGCCATCCTTAGAGGAAAGGAGAGAGAGAGGGGTGGAATGTTTGCAGTGTTCATGATGGGAGTAGATAAAATTGATAGAGAAGATCTGTTTTTATGGGATAAGAGAGCAACAAGAGGACATGGACTGAAACTGAAGAAGCCGCACTGCTTGAAGGACATCAAGAAATATAGTTTTCCGTATAGATGCATAGACCTGTGGAACAGACTGGACAAAGAGATCGTCCAGTCTAAAAACTTAAACGAGTTTAAAGCTAAATTTGACTTACTGAGAAACAGAGACGGGACCCCACGAGCGTAGCTCATTTCCTGTATATCACAATTAGGTAAATACACACCGCTCACTGGCGCAGTGGTAGCGTTCTCGCTTGCCATCTGGTAGATGGGAGTTCGCGCCTCGCTCAGGTTGCGAAAAGTTTCACTGACGAAGTGGGTGGTTACTGTCCCCCTTAAGCAAGGGGATGGGTGTGTGCGTGTGTGAAGGTTACAGCCTTGCCCATAGATCGGACTATATGAGCTCTCAGCTCCCTTCCGGGAGGGTAAAAGTTGACGATCACTACCATCAAGTGATCCTGACCGACCTGGTGAGTTACACACACACACACACACACACACACACAACACATGAGGCCTGGAATGGCTGTTGTTATCGTTTTTATTTTACTGTCAACGTTATAAGTGAGCCAACATAACAGGGCCATAGGCATGTCCGGATCTTGGGTTTGTCCGGGTCTTGGGCCTGAGGCTCCTGGACGGGTACTTATGGACCCTAACCCACCCTAACTCATAAAACCATCTACATGACTCCCAACTGGACATGCATAGCGCCTATTTAAGACCCTATTCACACAAATTAGGGACATAAAACATGAAATAAATGAAATGGAACCAGTTAATGAGGAATTACAGGTGAGTATGGAAAATATTTACCAGTTGACAGCCTAATGAGACTCCCAACCAGACATAACATCACCTTTTTCAGACCCTAAACACACCAATATGGGACAGAAAGCATGAAATAAATGAAATGGAACCAGAGAATGAGGAATTACAAATGAGTATGAAAAATATTTACCAGTTGACAGCCTAATGAAACTCCTCACCAGACATAAACATCACCTTTTTCAGACCCTAAACACACCAATAAAGGACAGAAAGCATGAAATAAATGAAATGGAACCAGAGAATGAGGAATTAGAGGTAAGTAAGGAAAATATTTAGCACTATCCAGGGTGCAGTACTTACAACACGTCCGTCCATTATGGAGATTAAATGATTAAACCGCCTCCAGTGCTTTGCTGCACTTTGCACTCTGATTTCTAATTTCTTAACACTGCACGACACTGTAAATTCCCATGTGGTCTAGTTGTGATGTACTGTAGTTTATTCACTGTTTATTCACAAAAACAAGCATGTGTGGCAGCCACTGTGAGGAGTACTTACTCCCGATGGTAGTTAGGTGGTAACTGGGGAGGGGAGGGAAGTAGAGGACTGCTATCTACCTGCCCAAACACAGCTGATCAAAGTTCAAAGTTATGGTTCAAAAATTTTCAGATTTTTTGCGTTTGGGGGGCATTTTTGGGCTCTGAAGATCTGAGCCCAAAATGTCCGGGACTTGGGGTGTTAGGGTCTTACAGGGAGTACTGTATAAAGTTTCTCACCTTGTCCTAGGGTGGGAAAGGAGGTCGGGATGATGATGATGATTTATCGCAAGGAAATATATAAGCTTTTCTTATTATAATAATACTTTTATAAGCTTTTATTTAATATTCAATGATCGAATGATCTAGGTGCATTTGCCGTTTGATCTGAAGAAAAAGGAAAATATGCAAGATCGCTGACTGCAGTGATTAGTATTTAGAATTTAATACTACAGTAAAAGTCCATTAATCCGAATGGCAGTGGACCGAGAATCATTCGGATTATCAGATTTTTCAGATTTGGGGGTGGGACCCCTAAGACACTTAATTTCATGTTTAAACTGAAATTTTACCAAATGGATCACTTTTCATTCATTCATAATACACTATGGCACATATTAACATTACTTTACGTATTACACAAATTTTTTACTTAATAATGTATTACTGAAGACACGACCTGTAATTGGTAAATTAAGAGATGTTATGGGTTGTTTAACTCACCAGTAATGCATAGTGTTGAAAACAGCAGTTGTAGGCAGGTAAATCCAATTAGAGAGAGTAATTCCAGGGTTAATAATAATATGCACGTATTGTAAAAGCACAAAAACTTAATATGTATTACTGTGGAAAATTCCTTAAACCTATGGTACAGATCCAAAAGCAGTCGTTTTTTTTTTTACGAAGATTTGCTAATCCATGCATTACCTGATCCATGACCACATCGCTCAGCACTTTGGCACCCAGTTTGAAATGTTTAATTTTGCCTTTTTTTTACTTTTGGAGTTTTTGTCAGCCTTCTTCAAAAATTTGGATTATTGGGATTTTTGGATTATCAGTGTTCGGATTAATGGACTTTTACTGTATTTATCATCTACAGTCAATTTGTCATGCAAATGCTGCATGATCAATGTTTCTTTACACTTTTTTTTTTTTTACTTTTCAAGTGTGTGAACAGGAGTGTGGACCAATCCGTACTTCCACACCCAAGCCTCCACACCTTTTTACTGAGATGACCAAACACCGCACCTCCACACACCAATTCGCACTTCCACACAGTGCAGATGTGTGGGGGTGTGGAAGGTGTGCGAAACTTGCCCAGCACTGCCTGGTGTACAGGAAACCATTTGGCTTGTCACTCAGTGTAGTCACCCATAGACAGATAGAAGAGGAATGAATGGAGGAGAGAAAGACAAGAGGAAGGATGGAAAGCAGGAAGAATGGAAAGGGCAGGCACCCGAGAGCAGTACTACATCGAGTGAGTAGATAGTGAGTGCCCCACCAACCAGTAAACAGAATGTACAACATGTGAACAAATGTAGGGAGTCTGCACAAATGTTTATACTCTTTCTTTATCCATCCGTCACCCCATGAGAAGCATACAAGCCCGGGGCAAGGCAAGCTGGTCCTGACATTTAAGATAAGAGTGACCAGCCTCACTCATCCCTGAGTGGCATTACATGAGCAATAAACCCTAACCATCCCTTGGACATAAACCTGCACAGGCTCAATCTAACTAGAGCACCTTAATTACCCACTAAACCAATAGGTGCCATAATTCGGTTATATGGTTATCAACCAGCGTAGTAATTGGTTGCCTGGTGTATAGGAAACCATTTGGCTTGTCACTCAGTGCAGTCACCCATAGGCAGATGGAAGAGGAACGAATTTCAACATTATTTTTTGTGCTACTTTATTCATTTTAGTGTCTCTTTGTTTGCAAGTGTTTGTTCTATGATAATACAGTATATGTATAAAATAATGAGCAAACAACCAACATCACTATTACTAACACCGTAACAACGATGTGAAAAAATGTTGACAGTTTGCGCAAATGTTTATACTTTATTTTCGATGTTATTTTTTGTGCTATTTTATTCATTTTAGCCTTTTTTTGTTTGCAAGTGTTTGTTCTGCAATAATATATGTAAAAAGTAATATGCAAATGACCAACATCACTATTACTAACACCATAAGGATGGCATGCCATCTCGTAAATATTTATAAGCATATTTTATTTCTGATGGAAGTTTGAGTGCCACTTCACTCATTTTAGTCTCTAATTGTTCATACAGGTTTGTTCTACAATAATATATGCATTCAAGAATGAACAGAACACGAACTCAATGTTACAAACACAGTACATACAGCAAAAAGATATACTGTATATTTACTGTATATGCATACATTAGGAGAAGAAAAAATCTATATACAGTAAATACTACACTGTATATCTATACTTACCACCCAATGACATTTGTAAAGCACAGGAAGAATGGGAAGACAATGGTGCATATTTTAAACCAAGTCCCATGAACATTGAACAAAATACAGATTTTTGGCGGATATTTTATTTCAATGATGTAAATCACCTTAAGAGAGTTTTTTTGGATAACATAAATAATGTCATCGAACAGCCAAAGGGTTAATATGAATTAGGAATAGGATTGGAGCCAGAACTGATGCTTGTGGCACACCAGCATTAAATGAGTGGAATTTGGAAAATACATCACCTACTATTACTCTCAGTTACTGAAATATGAGGAAATCAGAGGAACAAAAGATGACAGGCCATAGCAAGGGAGTTTGGTCAGCAAGGAACAGTGCCACACTCTGTCAAAAGCTTTAGGAATATCAAGGGCTACTGCATGAGTTTCTCCATGTTGGTCAATTGACTGATTGATGGTACGAGTCAAGAGTATATCAACAGTAGATCTTTCGTGGCGAAAACCATACTGTCTATCATTAATTAACCTGTTGGATTCAAGATTTTAACTATGTGCTTATTAATTACAATCTTAAATACAGGCAGACCCCAAGACACGATACCCCTAGATGTGATACCCCGGCATAGCGATGGGGGTAGAAATACCACACTACCCTGCCGAATGATGGCCAAACCCCAGTATAACAATGAGTTTTGGTTTTTTAAAAAGTGATTTTGATGATATTTTAGACTTAAATTTTGTGTTAAGGTTGAT
The DNA here is from genome assembly GCA_018397915.1 of Birgus latro. Classification (NCBI taxonomy): domain Eukaryota; kingdom Metazoa; phylum Arthropoda; class Malacostraca; order Decapoda; family Coenobitidae; genus Birgus; species Birgus latro. The sequence goes on along the minus strand of JAGKTI010004734.1, from coordinate 39,890 downwards.
TTATAAACTGTTTTTAGACTAGATTAATGTGTTTTAGTCACAGATGGGATGAACATTGTCATTCTGGGGTACAGTTTACTAAGTTTGATTTTTTCCAGACTTATTTTTGATGATTTCCATTTTTCATTTTTGGGTTTAGGTGAGTTATACATTGTTTTTAGGCTTAGTTTAGCTTGTTGTAAAGCTATTTGGGGGTTTAGATTAGCTAGTAACTTGTTTTTGGTCTCATTTGCTTGGGTTAAAGACTTGCTTGGGGGGGAAACCCAAGGCTAAAAAACACATCCCTATACTTTACATGTTAAATCTACCCTGAGATATGATACCCCTCCTAGTGATGGGTTTTTATTTAAATAACTGCATCATTAAACCACGGTATGCCTGTACTTTACAAAGAGAAGATATGATAGCTACTGGACTGTAACCAGAGGGGTCAGAGTAACTTCCTTTCTTCGGAACTTGGTGGATATTGGCTTCTTTCCAAGAATTAGGGAATGAAGAACTATATACATTATGCATATTCTGGATAATTTAGCTAGAACAGAAGCAAGTTCTGGGGAACACTTTTTCAAAACAGTTGGAGGAATTCTATACGGACCTAGACCTAGAGCTTTGCTGGTTCATAAATTGTCTAGGATGGATTTCACATAGCTATCTAGTCTGTATCTTCAGTGCAGCAATTTCGGGAAAGCCAAGTTCTATTACTGGGACATTCTGGCTGACTTCCTCTAAGGTAGAATTTCTGGCAAATGTACTGCCAAGGATGTTCGCTTTACCACGTGGATCAATTATAGTGTTACCATCTGAACACTTTGGTGAGGGAATCGGTGATGACTTGTTGAAGTTATTATTGAAAAAACTGAGAGTTGACCAGAATAATCTATTGTCTTTAGGATTATTTAATCGTATAGATGCTTGGTTGTGAAGAAAGTGATTCAGTGATATTTATTACTGCTTTTGCATGATTTCTAGCAATTTTAAACTGACTGAGCAATGCAGATGTTTATTTTAGGGGAAAGTTATATGCTAAGGACTCTTGGGTCATTGCTCTGGCAAAACTGCTATCAAACCATTTGGAGGAGTAGGATTTTTGGTGAAACGTTGACTGGGTAAGAACAATGCCGCAGCAGCTTGTATTAAGTCATTAATGTGGGACTCAGTAGAACTGATGTCATTGGAGAAGAAAGACTGCCATGGAATATCAGCAAGATAATTTCTAAATCCAACCCAGCCCTATCAAAATGCCAACTGATCACTCTGACAGGTTCAGAACGGGCAGGTTTAGGGGGGCTGCCTAATGAGGCTTTGAAGAAATTGTGGTCGGAGGATGAAAGTAGTGTTTCTATCCTGTACTGATCTGGATTATTTGTCAGGAATAGGTCCAAGAAACAGGCATTATGGTCAGAATTATCTGGTTGGTTGGTTGGTTGGTAGATGGGGGTGCCCACCATCCACTCACTCAAACTAGGGATAACTTATGGTTTCTACACTGAGTGACATGCCAAATGATTTCCTGTACCCACAAAACCATTTACTACACTAGATGGTAACCATATAACTAGGGTTTTTGGCTGGGTTAAGTGTCCCCGAGATTCCCCTATCTAAAATCACTTAATCATGGCAAATGTTTTGGAGCCTTGGAGGGGCCAATACCCGTCCAAGGTCCCAACCAAATGGGCAGATTCATATGGCTATGTTGAATGTGAAAGGTGTGAATGATGAGAGCAAGAGGGTGGAAGTGGTGAATGTGTTCAAAAGTGCAAGATATGCTGTAATGGCAGTGTGTGAAGTGGAGGAGTGGGAGGGTGTGAAATGTGTAAGATCAGGCATGAATGGGCAGGGAAGATACAAGGAAGGAGTTGCTTTGCTGATGAATGAGGTGTGGCAGAGAGGAATGAGAGATTACAAATGTGTCAGCTCGAGATGTATGTATGTCAAGTTCAAGTTTGAGAAAGTGAAAGTGGCTGTGATTGTAGCATATGCACCGTGTGAGGACAGGAATGTGAGAGAGAAGGACAGGTTTGGGGATCAGCTGGATGATGCTGTGGGAGAAATGCCCAGGAGCTATAAAGTGATCGTAATGCGTGATATGAATGGAAGAGTAGGCACTGGTACTGAGGATGACATAATGGGTTGTAATGGAGTACCAGGAGAAAGTGATATTGGGATGCAACTACCCTCATCATTCTGCCTATGGGTGACTTTACACTCCTTCTTTTGTCTTTCTTTCCTTCATTCTTCCCTCTTCCTGTTACCTGTGGGTGACTCTACACTGAGTGACAAGCCAAATGGTTTCCTATTATTTACTAAACTGGTTGGTAACCACACAACCAAATTTTGGCGCCTGGTGGTTTAGTAGGTAATTATGGCACTCCAATCGGATTGAGCTCATGAAGGTTTATATCCAAGGGGTGACTGGGGTTTACTGCTCACGTAATGCCATTCAGGGATGAGTGAGGTTGGTCACTCTCATCTTAAATGTCAGGACCAACTTGCCTAGCCCTGGGCTCCTACACTCCTCATGGGGCAACATAGGTTTGGATAATAAATGAATGAATGAATGGAACTGACTGAAGGATACGTGACAGAAAAGGAGGTTGTGCATTTGTAACATGTACTTCAAACATAAAGACGCACATAAATATGCATGGTACAGAGAGAACGGGGATCATGTTGAAAGAAGCCTGATTGATTACATGCTTGTAGAGAAGTTGGTGCTGGAATGGCTGTTGATACGAGGGCCATGAGAGGACGATGTGGAGGTCTGTCAGATCATATGATTGTGGTATGCAAGATCAAGCAGAGAGGAGTGAGGTGCACCAGGAGAGAGAGGAGTGGCCAGGAAGAAAGATTGAAAGCCGAGAAGCTAAGGATCAAAGAAATGGCAGATAAATACTGGACCAAAGTAGGGGAGGACTTAGAATCAGTGAATTAGAATGAAATGGATCTGGACAGCCTGTGGAATGCATATAGGGATTGCTTAGCTAAGAATGCTAAAGTGGTGTGTGGTGTGGGAGAAGTAACAACAAAGAAGAAAGTTACAGCATGGTGGGATGAAGAGATTAAGAGAGCAGTGGAGGAAAATAGGAAGAAGTGGCTAGAGTGATTAAAGGACAGGGGTTCAATTGAAATAAGAACTGAATATACTGAGAGCAAGAAGAATGTAAAGAGACTAGTGAAGAGGATAAAGAAGGAAGTAAATGATGATCTAGGAAAAAAAATGAATGCAAATTACTCAGACAATAGGAAGTTATTCTGGAAAGACGTGCAGGAATGTAGAAGTGACAGCGGAAAGAAATGTGAAGGTGCGAAGGCTGTAAGTAGTAGCAAAGAAATGTGAAAGTGTGAAGGATGTAAGTGGTAGATCATTAACCCATGGGGATGAATTACAGGACCAGATTGAAAGCCTGATCAATAGGAATTGAAAAGAGCAGCCACTCTAAACATGATTGGCTTTGGGGGTGTGCAGAGAAGGAATGCAGTGCCAGGAAATGCGACATTCGCACAGGTGAAGAACCCTGTGAAGTGGCTGAAAAATGGGAAAACAGCTGGGGTTGATGAGCTGTATGCAGAGATGATTAAGTCTAGTGGAGAAAGCGGAATGAAGTGCTTGTTGGAGAAATGTAAGAAGGCATGGATGAGTGAAACTGCCAGCAGTGGAAAAAGGCTCACTGTACGCTTGTACAAAAATAAAGGTGAGTGAAGTGAGTACCTGGTACAAGAATTATCGTGGCATAAGTTTAATGAGTGTGGTAAGGAAGGTATATGGAAGAATTATCATAAAGGAAGAGAGATATCAGAACTTGGCAAAGGATGTGTGGATCAAATTTTTGCAGTAAGACATATGGTGGAGAAGGCTTGTGAGAAGGACTATAAGGTGTTTATGGCATTAACTGATCTGGAAAAAGAATGCGACAAAGTAGACAGAGAAGGACTGTGAAAGGTTTTGCACATGTATGGTGTAGATGGTAAGGTGCTAGGTGGCATCAAGAGTTTTTATGATGTTATTGAAGCATGAGTAAGCATGAGTAAAAGTAAATGGGCATCTATGTGAAAGGTTCACATATGGTGTGGGCGTGCGACAAGGTTGTGTGATATCCCCAAGGTTGTTCTATATATACATGGATGGGATGATGAGAGAAGTAAAAACACAAGTAATGGAGAGAGAGATGGCATTAGTAATGAATGGTGATGAATGGAGTATCTTAAATTTGCTGTATGCTGATGCAATACTACTAGCAAATACTGGACAGGAACTTGGTAGACTAGTGCAGAGATTTGCTGATGTCTGTGAGCATTGTGCCTTGAGAGTAAATGCAGAAAAGAGTAAAGTGATGGCTACTGACAGAGAAGGTGACTCCCAGTGTGATGGTACAATGAATGGAGATAGATTAGAATTGGTGAGAGAGTTCAAATACCTGGGTACAGTGACAGAAGAGAGAGGAAAATGTGTAAAAGCAGTGGAAAGTTGAGTGACACAAGGAAGGAACATAGCTGGTGCAATGAAGGCCTTAATAAGAAACAAAGGCTTGTGTGTTGCAGCTGCTCAAGGCTTATATGAAGGAGTGCTGGTGTCAACTCTTAACATATGGATGTGAGACTATGGTGAGGCATGAAAATGAAAAGTCAGAGAGTGACAGGAGTGGAGACAGGACTGCTGAGGAATGTGGAATACAGGGAGTGGACAGGATATGAAATAATGATTCGTGGAAGATGCGGAATGAGGAAGTCTGTGGACACCAGAATCGAAGGGGGTGTGCTAAGATGGTACGTAATGTGGAGAGAATGGATAACAATAGTGTGGTGAAAAGGGTATATCTGAGAGAATCTGAAGGAGGGAGGAGACAAGGTAGGCCAAGGAGAGAAGGTGGAAGGATATGGTGGATGAGTGTGTGAGGAAGAGAGGTATGGAAGTGGGTGAGGCAAGGGGACTGACAAGAGATCAAGCTGGCTGGACGAATGTTGTGAGAAGAAGAGCATAATCAGGGATTTGGCACCCCTTTTAACGTGACAGTGCCCGGATTGACTCTATCGGATACGTTTATGTGAAGCTACAGAATGCAGTGAATGTTTTTGGCATATCTAATAGAGCCAGGATTCCTGAAGAATGAGTGAATGGAAGTGTGGCCCAATGGATTAGGCAAACTTGGGCTGTCTGGACATTACTACTCCTCACTCTGCCCTAGACAGGAAAGGAGGTCCGGATGATGATGATGATGATGAATGATGTTTTACCAGTTGCGTGAAGTTAAACGAATCTGCAAACAGCTCGCATTCTAGACCACTATCATCAGTCCTGGCAGAATGCAATAACCATTCTACATAATGGATGGATGTTAAAACCACCCAAAATGGTTATTTCTGTAGCAGGAGTGAGGTTAAGGTTACTCAACTGTGCGGATATGGAGTCAAATACACTGGGTACTGAAGATGCACTGGGGGAGCAATATACTACATAGATATATTAGGTAATATTTAGGTAACTGAGTTTTTATAGTGAATAATCAAAATTAACTGAAGTTCAAAACAGTGTAAAATGCAAAATTCAGATCTGATATAATAACAGGTGTCCCCCTTGTTACGGAAGTTTGTGAGATGGTAACCAGGAAAACAAAATGGGGATATGTCAGTAAAGGGAAAGATTTGTGTTTCTGTGAGGAACAGGACTAGAGGTGAGAAAAAGTGAATGGAATTCAGACTGGTACTATGACAAAGGATATTAGTGAAAAATAAGACATGAAAATGAAAAGTCATGAGTGAGAGTAGTGGCAATAGGACTGCTGAGTAATGTATATGGAGTACAGAGAGTGGATAGGATAAGAAATAATGTGATTCGTGAAAGATGTGGTTATTGCATTGTGCGCATTATGCCTTAAGAGTGAATGCAGAAAAGAGTAAAGTGATGGTTAATGAGAGAGGTGACTCCCAGCATGATGTTACAGTGAATGGAGACAAACTGGAACTGGTGAGAGAGTCCATATACATGGGTACAGTGATAGAAAGGAGAGGAAAATGTGCAAAAGAAGTGAAGAGTGACACAAGGAAGGAAAGTACACTCGACCCTTGATTTGGCGGACCTCTATTTCCCGGACACAGGCTGAGGCCGGACAATATTATCAAATGCCAGATAAATGCCCAAACAAGTCCAAGATTCTCACAAAAGCCCGGCCATTACTCTCTCATATAAAACTGTAAGCAGTATGCTGAACACAATATAATTTTGGCAAGGTTTTGACTCGATAAAGGCCATTTGTAACACACACAAGAAGATATTTAAAGTAATCTGTCTACTTTCCGGACGACCGCTATCCGGTTNTTTTTTTTTTTGCGTCAGTTTGAATTTCCCGAACGCGTCGACCAGCTCCCTTCCTATGCTCCCCCCTCCTGTTAGTTGTCTCTCAACTCCCGTGAAGAGTGAGCAGTTGTCGGATCATTTGCGGTATTTTCGTTCTTGTTTAAACAATCATAATTCACATTGTTAAGGATTAAGTGTAGTTAAACATTGGATTACTGGACATGCTTCAAAAGCATTTATGACCATTGTAAAAACCTTAGAGGTGGGGGTAATATTCGTTAATATTCAGGGGGGTTCATAGGAGGTTAGTGAGGGATGTTAAAGTTATAGGAAGCGAGGAGTGTGTGCAGCAGCGCAAACTGTTGATTTCTGACATGGTGCTTAAGGAATGAGTGATGAGAAGGACACATGTAACTAGGAGGAAAATATGGAAGCTGAGAAATCAATCAGTAAGGGATGCCTTTTATAGTGAGAAGAGGAGAGTGGTGGATGAACAGGGAGCCACAGATAGAGGTGTTAATGAACAGTATAGAGCCCTTAAGAACAACCTCTTGAGAGGTACCGATGCAATATGCGGTTGGACAAGAGGCCCACCAAGACATAAAGTAACT
>JAGKTI010004734.1:0-23139 GCA_018397915.1 Birgus latro | reverse complement strand
TACTGAGCCTGCTCCTGTGGTGCCAAACCTATCAAGCAGGGTTGCCAGCTCCTGTTGAAAAAGCGTCAACTCATTTCGCATCACAGGGGAGGGTAGTATTGACCCTACTTCACTTAACGCGAAAAAGAATGACGTCGGCAAAAATAGTCAATACTTTCCGCGCCTACTGTATAGGCTCTCTCCTTGTTGCGGACAGCATTAGAACAAGCGTGATTAAACCAAGGCTTTCTTGCATTAGTAAGAGAATATGAGAATGGAATGTATGCTTCCAAGCCCGAGAGAATAATCTCCGTAATGCGCAAAGCACACTCAGATGGCTCCCAGCCATGGAAGCAATAATCATTCCAAGGAAAATCAAAGAAGTACTGCCCAAGGGCCTCCCAATCTGCAGCTCCAAAGTGCCACAGGCAGCGTTTCTTTGGAGGGTCCACAGGCCGTACCTGAGTGATAGGACAGGTTAAGGTAATAAGGTTATGATCGGAGGAGCCCAATGGAGAGAAAAGATTAACAGTGTAAGCAGAAGGATTAGTTGTTAGGAAAAGGTCAAGTATGTTGGAACTCTCTCCAAGGCGGTCAGGGATACGGGTAGGGTGTTGTGCAAGCTGCTCTTAGGTCATTAAGAATAGGAAAGATGTAGGCTTGTTCAATAGGTGGATCAGTGAAAGGAGAGGAGAGTTAAAGGTGGTGGTGAACAGTGAAATCTCCTTCCAGGTTCATAAGTTTAGTGAATGAAAGTATCTTGCTGAACTGTTAAAATTCCCACTGACATGCCCAGGTGTGATGTTATGTAGTGAAGGTGATTCCTCGTGTCATGATGAGCCTGGAACCATTTACCAGTCATCTTTGATCGTTCTTTTGTGTATAGTAACTCTAGATTATACAATAGATTGCTGTTCTCCATGAGGCAACTCTCTTCTGTGGAATCCTTTAAGAGACAGCTGAAAGCCTTCTCTTCCCAAAATGCTACGACCTGGAGAGAGGTACTGTGACGGATAATTATAGGGTTTAATTACTGCCACTTTTTTTTTCCTTTTTTTTTTTTTTTTTTTACTGGTCAGTACTGTTTACGAGAGAGGTCACACTTCATTCATTCATTCATTCATTCATCATCCAATCCTATGTTTCCCCATGAGCAGCATAGGAGTCCAGGAGTAGGCAAGCTGGTCCTGACATTTAAGATGAGGGTGACCAGAGTGACAATTTTTGTAATTGTAAAAATAATGTATGTGGGTGTCAAGCACTAGTTAATTCCCAATGAATGAATTGGCGCTTTTCAGAAACAAAAGGCCAGATTATCCATCCACCCCTCCATCATCCAATACTATGTTGCCCAACGAGGAGCAAACGACCCCAGGGCTAGGTAAGATGGTCCTGACATTTAGGATGAGCGACCAGACTCACTCATCCCTGAGTGCCATTACACAAACAATAAACCCCAACCACCCTTTGGATATAAACCTACACAAGCTCAATCCGATTGAAGCACCTTAATTGCCCACTAAACAACCAGGCGACAAATGGTTTCCTGGTGTACAGGAAACCATTTGGCTTGTCACTAAGTGTAGAGTCACCCATATGCAGAAGGAAGTGGAAAGAAAGAGGGAATGAACGACAGAAGAGGAAGTGTAAAGTCACCCGTAGGCAGAAGGAAAAGGAAAGAATAAAGGAAAGAAAGACAGAGGGGGAATGAATGAAGGATGGATGGATGAAAGGGAAGGGCACACACCTGAGAGCAGCACTACACTAAGTGAGTGGATGGTAAGCACCATTATTATTATTAAATGCTCCACATATTTTAGTAGGAATGTCCTTGAAACCAAAAACATTTTTTCCTCCAATCTGTACATTCCTGACTCAACTATTGATCATACAGTGTAGTCTTGTCACAGTGTGAAATGTCACTAAACAGGTGGATTCACAAGCAATCCAAGAAATCAGAACAATTCACTTACCTTACTATACTGTTTTTACGCTAACTTGGCCTAGATTTTCGAGCTTTTGCTGCTCATTTCATGCAGCTCAGTGGCAGAATGAGACAATGCTGTGGCTCAACAGCCTTTCCATAGCACTTCTTCATGACTAGCGCCATATTCAAGTGTTAATCTATTGCTACAGTTCAGATTTAAGGATGGAAAGATGGTAATTTTAGGCCAAGTTAGCGTAAAAGCAGTATAGAGGTGTTTAGGAAGTCTCTGACTGAATACAGTATATTTATTTACAGTATGCACCAAAGCCTTTTATGAAAGTTTGCAACCACCGTGTTTTCCATCTTTTCCATCCATCATTCATTTCCTACCCACCCCTCAACAGGAACATGGAAGCCCAGGGCTAGGCTACTCAGTCCTGACATTCAAAGCAAAGGTAGCCAGCCTCATTTGCCTGGGTGGCATAAAGAGGGCAATAAACTTCAACTAACCCAGAAGGTTCGATCCACCTGCAGCATCTTAACTCAATAAACCACCAGGTGTCATTTGGTTATGGCATATAATTACCAACCAAAGCAGTACCAGTACATCACATTAGAAACACTGATGGCCAAGCTAACTTGAGCAGAGGGTGCCCAACTGGCTCATCACATTTCTGATGCATCAAATATTAATTTTAACCAGGTGGTTGCTAGAAGAATGCACATGTGAGGTAAATTTTGGATATTTTGTAGTTGGCACAGATAAGGAGAATCATGAAACCTGAAGACAAGATAGTACAAGCCCTCTGTTAAAAAAATAAAAATCAGCCACCAAATGACTACAAACCTGCAAATACAGAGATAGCCCAATTATCCGGGCTATATGGTGCGAAGAGGTGACTGAATAGTCAGAAATCACGATTAATCCGGCGGAAACAAAAAACAAGTACTGTTAGACTGATTTATTTACCGGAAAATGTACACTTAACGTAGCAGAAAGACCCTACCAAATCTTTGCATATGCATCCTGCTTGTTTCTGTATTTTTCTAGTTTCAGTTTGGTAAATTTCTTTATCTTGCTGAAAAATTTCCTCTCTGTTATTATCGTCATGTTCCTGAAGCTGTACAGTTGCGTTTGTGAGTCCTGATACGCATGTAGTTGTCTTGTCTGATGTTGTGTCCACCGTTGGCAGGATGCTGAACTATTTCACTTGCTAACCGACCAAATTATGTTCAGTGTATCAAGCAGTAAGCACAAAAGTTCCATATTCCAAAAGCAGTGAGCACTGCAATAGACAACAAAAACACCTGTGTATCGGGACTCATGAAGGCGACTGTACCTACGATTGTTTCCAGCACAATGGAAGAAACTCAACATATTCAAGTGTGGATTTTGTTTCCCAACTTCCAAACTGGAGATTAAGTTAGGTTAAATTATTAGGTGCAGTTAAGCTAAGTTAGGCCAGGTTTGGTTAAACAATTAGATCAGAACAGTACCTTCCGCCATTACGTTAACTAACAACAAGAGTTGCACACCAGCAGAATAGCTAAAAACAACGGGGAAACGGATTTAACAAGAAATGATTATTTGCCAACCCAGAAACAATCAGAAAAACATAACAGAATATCAGGATGAACTGATTTGGTAAGGTGCTTTTACTGCTTACAGTAAAGCATATGTTTAGCCCCCTCAATGGCCGTGAGTTCAGAAATTTGCGTGCTCCCGTGGCAGGCCTTGGAACCATTTTTTCTATGTTCCAAAATCAGTTTCATTTTCTTACAGATGTGGTAAGACTCGTCTGGTGCACTTTTAATTTTTTTTTTGTCCCTAAACCCATCTTCTGATTTGCTATGAATCGTGAAAGAATAAAATTAGGGCGCATGTTACATTAGCATTAAAACATACTGACGAAAACATCTGGGATGAACTGACCGCCTGGCTGTTTGGGATGGTACAGCAGGTTTGTATAACCATACCAGTGACTTTCGTTTCCTTCCCATAATTGTTCGCAGATTTTATAGCTCCCTAACTCAACGTCATTGACACCGGTGCAGTAATGCATTGTTCAAGGATGGCAGCTATGAAGGGGTTAATGAAATACATAATTATTTGTATCAATACTGTCTCAAACATACACATAACAACAAACGAAGAATGAGCAGTAAATGTACACTTAGCTGCAAAGAGCGGAAATAACTGTATGCTCTGTCAGTCCGAAGCAAAGAGCAGAAATAACTGTATGCTCTGTCGGTCCGAAGCAAAGAGCAGAAATAACTGTATGCTCTGTCGGTCCGAAATGTGTTGGGAACCGCGACATTGAACAAAAAATGTGGGGTGCTAACTTATGAGAAGATGTGAGACAAAGTTTTTTTTTTTTCTTCTGACTAGTAAACATTTTTGCTCCATTTCGTCCCCTAAAATTGTGAAACCTATAAATTTTCGTGTAAGCATACAGCCTAGTGACCTTGCCAAGTCAATTTATATTCCTCTAGTTTGTTTTCTGTATTTTTCTGCCTATTTTGAGGGTGGTAAATTACCTTTCTCTTGCAGCAAGATTTCCTCTCTTATTATCATAATGTTCCTTAAGCCTTACCTACTATTGTTTTCGGCATAATGGAAGAAACTTACTCAAAATTAAGGGGCATGTTACATTAGCATTTAAACATATCGGCGAAGACATCTGAGAGGAATTGACCACCTGGCTGCTTGCGACAGTAGAGTAGGGTCGTGTAAACATATCAGTGACCTTCGATCCCTTCCCATAATTGCTCGCAGTTTTTTTTATAGCTTTTAACTCACCATCGCTGACACCGGTACAGTAAAGCATCGTTCGAGGCCGACAACTATAAAGGGGTTAATGGAATACATTACTGTTTGCATCAATACTCTCACACACACACACTTAAGAATGAACATAATGTACACTTAACTGAAAGAGACAGAAATAACTGTATGCTCTGCCAGTCTGAAATGGGAAGCGGAATATCTAACGAAGAATGTGAAACTGAATGCTAACTTAAGAGAACACGTGAGATGGTAGAGTAATTTTTTTCAGATTAGCAAACATTTCTGTACCATTTTGTCCCCTAAAATTGTGAAACCCATAAATTTTTGTCTAAGCATACAGCCTAAAGACTTTACCAGTTCAATTCATATTCCTCTACTTTGTTTTCTGTATTATTCTACTTTGAATTTGGTAATAATTACCTTCTCTTGCTGAAAGATTTCCTCCTTTATCATCATCACGTTCTTTAGGCCGTACCTACGACTGTTTCTGGCACAGTGGAAGAAACTTATTCAGCATAATAAGAAGTGGATTTCAATTAGAAATGGATTTCGTTTCCCAATTCTCCAACTGGAGCCCAGGTTAGGATAGGTTAAATTGTTAGGTAGTTAAGCAATGTTAGGCTAGGTTAGGTTATCAATCGCCTAACAAAACTCCACCTTGCCATCCATGTGATCGAGTTGTGAGCAGGAGGTGTGGGTGGGGGGGCAGACTCACGCTCGTTTACCCGTGCCTCACTCGCTAGCAACTGGAGCTATCGTACGAATAATTCTATGTATTACTGTAGCACTGAACCATTCAGTCACAGCCCGGATATACCAAAGGCTGGATAATCCGAGCCTGGATAATCGAGCTTTCACTGTATATATGCCAATACACCAGTCCTGTATGAGACAGCCCTAGCATGTATTCAATATGGACGGTGGGTGTTAAGTGCCGAAGTGGTGACATGTAGATTGTAGGAGGACGACTGGGCCTTGATAGCAGGCTGTGAAGCCTATGCCCAGAGTCGGACACATAAAAAAAAAATAAAAAAAAAATAGCCTGGCATCCTTACATCACTAAACAACCAGGGGAAAAAATTTAAAAAAAAAAAAAAAAAGTAATTCCAACAGCTTAAGCTAAAAATCAGAATAACCTTCTATGCCCGCACCTGCATGAAAAATCCAGAGACAAGTGCCTTTCGGATATTCATGTAGTAGTCACGGGAATTGAAGTCTGTGGAGGTTCGCTTGAGGCTAAAGCGGTCCATGATGCGCGACAGCTGCTGCCTTACATTGTCTGCTGACTTGAGTGAGCGGTAGTTAACAAAGTTGTCATAACACCACTGCACATCCTCCATGTCTGCCGGAGGACAATGGATCAGAGGGAAAAGGAGAAGGCTGGCATTAGTAAAGTGATCTCAAAGTGTGGAGTGGAGATTTCTTAACACACTGTAAACCTCAATGAAACATGTGAACAATATGTCTACTTAGATTATAAGATGGCCATAAATTCTGGAAATACTTGGAATCTAAAGTAGCTTTTTTTTTTTTGCTCTGTTGCAGGTGACATGGGTGTAAATGAAAAAGCCCAGTAACTAATATACTCATATAATGAAGGACACTATAAACAAGTAACATGAAATTATTAAATATTTTCCCCATTACAGTATTTACTGTATAGTTACCCTACTGTATAACCAAACCACAATGGGCCCAATCATATATATATTTTTTTCATGAATGACAGATTTGAAAAGCAAATTCTGTTTTGATTTCTCAGTGACAGTTCCCACTTATCCCACAGTTTACTTTCTTCTAGTTACCAAGCTGTTGCCTAAAACCACTTCAAATACTAGCTCACCTATGCTAGGAACAAAAAGCATCTAAAGTTATGGTTAGTGCTGCCTCTCACCACTGCTCACACAATCAATCTAACCCAACAACCAAACCATAACAAATTAATGAGGGCACACCATATCATCATCCTGCTTCTTTTTTCCACCAACAGGTGGAGTGAGGCAGGATCCTGGGGAATGAGGGGGGGGGGTCATATACTCCTGTGTTATCCCATGAGGAGAGTAGGAGCCCAGGGCTAGGCAAACTGGTCCTTACATTTAAGATGAGAGCAACCAGCCTCATACATCCCTGAGTGGCGTTATGTGAGCAAAAAACCCCAACCAAGCCTTGGACGTAAACCTGCACAGGCTCAATCCGACTGGAGTGCCTTAAGTACCCACTAAACCACCAGGCACCATAATTTGGTTAAATGGTTACCACCCTGCACTGTAAATGGTTTCCTGGTGTACAGGACACCATTTGGCTTGTCACTCAGTGTAAAGTCACCCATAGACAAAAAAAAGAGGAAAGAATGAAGGAAAGAAAGACAGAAGAGGAAGCAAGGAAGAGAGAAAGGGCCGTCACCTGAGAGCAATACTACATCGAGAATGACAGGGAAAAATAATCAAAAGCAAGCCCAATGAAATAAGCCACATGTGCATTCACCCACCATTGAAGTCCCCTAAATCCTGACTCCATCTCGCAAGCACACCTTCCTATAAGATTCAAACCACATATCAAAGTTAACCCAATGACTGTCAAATTAAAATTGGGATGCCAAACACCTGTCACGCACTTTGTAGAAAATTCATCAAACCAGCTCAATCTATTGTCAGTTTCCTAGTCTCATCATCCTCCATACCTTTCTCACACACACTCATCTCACTTACCATATCACTCCACCTTCTTCTTGGCCCACCATGCCCCCTACCACCTTCCAACTCACTCAGATCTATCCTTTCCACCACCCTATTTAAACCCATTCTGTCCATATGACCATACCATCTAAGCATGCTCCCTCTCACTCTCCCCATATGACCATACAATCTCAGCATGCTCTCTACCATTCTCTCCATATGACCATAACATCTCAGCATTGTCTCTCCAACTCTACTGGCATTTGGACTTTCTTACTCCATATCCTTCACAAATCACATTATTACTTTTCCTAACCTCTCTCTGCACTCCACACACATCTCAATAACCCCACCACAAGAAGCTGAGAAGGTCTTTGACAGAGTCCCTAGGGAAGTGGACTGAAGAGTGGCTGGTTAGAGTCGTTACGGCTATGAATGTGGGTGTTCGCAATCAAGTGAGAGTGAATGGAGATTTGAGTGATGAGTTTCCTGTAAACTCGTGTGCATCAGGAATCAGTCTTAAGCCCCTTATTGTTCATTATGGTGCTTGAAGCCCTCTCACATGACTTCAGAAATGTACTCCCATGGGAGATGATGTATGCTGAAGACTTGGTGTTGATTGCAGAGAATGAAAGGGAGGTGAAGGAAAGATTTAGGAAGTGGAAACCTGGTATGGGGCACAAGAGCTTGAGAGTAAATGCAGATAAAATAAAAGTGATGGCATCTAGGGCTGGTGGCAGTACTGTCAACAAGGAGGAAGAGTGGACATGTACAGTTTGCCACAAAGGCATCGGAAGCAAATTTCATCTTTCGCATTATTTGTATTATGTGGGTGCAAACAAGATGTAGTGATATCTGATGCAGGCTGTGAGATAATGCTGATTTCATGTGTGCAGTGTGTCAGGGGGAGTACGTGCAGATTGTCAGATATGAAAGGATTAATTTTACTGGTGAGTCTCTTGAGTGTGTGGAAGGGTTTTGTAACTTGGGAGACATGTTATGTGTTGGAGGTGTGGCTAGAGTGAGGAGTGGTTGGAAGAAGTTCAGAGCTGTTGCCTCTCCTGACACTGAAAGGCCATGCTAAAGGATCTTTCTATGTGGTCCGTGATAGTGCTCTATGGTAGTGAGACCTGAGCGGTAAAGGAAGAGGCTACTCATAGACTCAAACGTACAGAATTGACAATGATTAGGTGGGGGGGGGGGTTTGCAATGGAGGAGAGCTTGGATGGGACTACAGTGTCCTGGTCCCATTAAGAGGAAGGGTAGATTGAGATGATCTGGGCAGGCAGCAAGGATGGAGGATGACAATCGGAGATGCCGCATTTAGCCCCAAACAAGGCACAGATACTACATACCGCCAGAATTTTAAATTTTTGATTATATTTTGCTGGCAATGCACAACGCACCCATATGGGTGTTTTTTCATAATAATATTATGTACAAATTTTTCTCATTCATTTAAGGTAAGTCCCATGCCTAATAATGAGGTCATAAAATGCTTTGTGATGCTGTTCGAATGTTTTGTGGTGTTGGCTACATACGTCAAGAGATGAAGATTTATAGGTTTTACACATATGTATGAATATTTCTTGATTTATACTTGTACTGAAATACTCCCAGTGGTCACCAGCTAATGTATTAAAACAAAAAAATAAGATTTTCATCAAAAAGCCTACGGTTCCCACAGACTGAGATCGCAGGGTCAAGGGAACAAACTCGGTAAAGAATCCATGGTTCATCTCTCAACTCATATATGCAGAAACTTTTCACTAAGAAGCAAATAATAGTTGATATAAAGTATTATCTAGAGATGATATGCATAATATGGCTCATATTTCACAAATACCAACCATTATAACCATTGCTAGAATCTGTTATGTATAGGGTAAATAACGATCAGTGCGACTAAGGAGCTATACAGTATTAGTATTCGTCATTATATGAACTCACACCACTGTAAAGTCATGGATACTGCTATCAAGTCAAATTAGTAGATTTAACCGCTTAAAAAAAAAAAAAAATGCTGAATTTGGTCTCAGATCCAGAGCTCCAAGGGGCCTGGCGTATAAGCGTTTGTCAACAGACTTTTGTCAACATTCGATATGACATACTTTACATGTGTCGTGGCTGACTGAAGTTCAGACTCAAGTAAGAAGATAACAAGAAAGAAGGGTACGAGAGATGTCAGAGGCTGAGCCAAGTTCCCATCTGCCAAGACAGAACTAATAAGAAGAAAAGTGTGGGAAACATCTGAGAAGCTATGTGGCTGTGTTTTGATCTGTAGAGCATGTCATACTGCAGGCAGCAACTATCTGGTGAAAAAACTTTTCTTTTAATATGTTTGCTGGTGACCACTGGAAGTAGTGTACAGTATTTAATAAAAGTATAAATCAAGAAATATTTATACACTGTATAAAACCAATAAATCTTCATCCTTTGATGTATATACCCAACACCACAAAACATTCGAATAGCATCACAACGCATTTTGTGACCTCATTATTAGGCATGAAACTTGCCTTAAATAAGAAAAATTTGTAAATATCATCATCATGAAAAAACACCCGTATGGGAACGTTAATCACTGCCCACAAAATATAATCAAAAATTTAATAATGATATATGGAGTAGATGGGAAGTTGCTGAATGCTGTGAAGAGTATGAAATGATATATGGAGTAGATGGGAAGTTGTTGAATGCTGTGAATAGTATGAATGAGGGTGGTAAGGCTGCTGTGCGTGTAGATAGTGAACTGAGTGAATTTTTCTACGTGAAGGCTGGATTGAAACAGGGATGTGTCATGTCTCCATGGTTGTTCAATCTGTATATGGATGGGGTTATAAAAGAGATACAAGGTAGGGCAGTGGATGTTGGAGTGGCCCTAGTGAGAGAGAGGGCAGTGTTTGGACACTCCCTGTACTGCTGTTTGCATGATACTGTGTTGTTACATGGAGATGAAGGGAGGCTGCAAGGCTTGGTAGATGAGTCTGAGAGTGTGTGTAACAAATGGAATCTAAAGGTGAATGTAGGGAGGAGTAAAGTTTAAAGTTATGGTCTTCGAGAGAAGTGAAGTCAGTGAATGTACAGTGAGATTGGATGGGGAGGATATGGAGAATGTGAGTGCATTTAAGTACTTGGGTAGTGTGATGAGTAAGGATGGAAGTTTAGAAGGTGAAGTGCTCAGAAAGGTACAACAAGGAAGAAAGGTTGTTGGTTCCTTGAAAGCAGTCATAAGAAACAGAGAGGTGAGCATGGAAGTGAAAAAATTACTACATGAGAGTATTGTGATACCAACTCTAACGTATGGAAGAGAAGCATGGACCTTGTCGGCGGGAGATAAGTCAAGAGTAAGTGCTGTGGAA
Organism: Birgus latro; assembly: GCA_018397915.1. Classification (NCBI taxonomy): domain Eukaryota; kingdom Metazoa; phylum Arthropoda; class Malacostraca; order Decapoda; family Coenobitidae; genus Birgus; species Birgus latro. The sequence continues at coordinate 12,408 of JAGKTI010004734.1, read as the reverse complement.
ATGAGTTATTTGAGAGAAGCCTGTGGAGTCACATGGAGAGACAGACTGACAAATGAAGAAGTGAAGGAGCGTTGTGGTGTGGATGTGACAGGAAGCATTAGGAGAAACACACTGAGGTGGTATGGCCATGTGGAGAGGATGGAGAGTGACAAACTGATGAGGAGAGCATATGTGAGTGAGGTGGAGGGGGGGAGAGGAAGAGGGAGGCCAAGGATGAGGAGGGATTGAATAGAGAGGCATATGGGAGAGAGAGGGGGGGGGGTGAGGTGGGGGCAGGGCAGTGAAATGGTGGAGGACAGGGTGACATGGAGGTGATTTGTTTGTGGCCAACCCTTATGGGATTAAGGCATCTGGCAATAAATAGATAGAAAAATTCTGGCAGTATGCAATATCTGCGCCTTGACTGGGGCTTAATGTGGCATCTCCTATTGTCATCCTCCATCCTTGCTGCATGCCCAGCCCTTCCTCATCATAGGACCAAGACACTTCAGTCTCATCCATCCTCTCCTCCACCCTCATTATTAGGCATGGGACTCACCTTAAATGAATGAGAAAAATTTGTACATATTATGAAAAAACACCTCTACGGTGAGCGTTATGCATTGCCCACAAAATAAAATCGAAAATTATAAATTCTGCCGGTATGTAGTATCTGTGCCTTACTGCGAATGCTCCTACCGGGTGCAGAAGGGTAAAGTGCGAACACTGTGGGTAGGGTTGGGAAAGGCAGACGGAAAAAGACCTAGGACGAGGTCATAGTGTGTGACCTCTGGGATAAAGGACTGAATAAGGAGGCTGCTAGAGATCGAGTGGCATGGAGAGTCGCCATTAAGTGACCAAGGCTGATGCATGCAAGCATGTTGGAGAGTTTATAAACAAAACAAATGAACCAAACTCTCACCCACAGGTTAATGTGGGTACTAAATCTTCACACAGCCCTCTTGCAGCTGCCTCTCAGACCTCTGCTTTGCATAAGGCTCTCATAGCACCACCCACTTTCTTTTCCTGTGCCACTCTACTTTCCACTTCCTTCGCACATTTAATCTCTTCTTTCACTACATCCAGGTACTTAAGCTCACATCAATTCAACTCTCTCTGTTCATTATAAGATCACATTGGGATTCACCTTCTCTCTCAACAACACACTATCTATATTTACTTTCAAGGCATGACGCTCAAAGACATCAACAAAATTCTGCACACGTCTGCAAAGCTCTTGTGCACTATTAGCAATTCTGCATACACCAGACTTGAGTAAGAATGAAGAAGGTGCACATAAAGAACACTAGGTGATACTGCTGACATCATGAAAAGAATTATACGATGGACCCTTGCTACAACGCACCCTGGAATAGTGGATATCGGATTTAATGGACACCATTAAAAACCAACCAAACTTTCATCAGCTGTAACAGATAATGTTTGTTAAATGGGGCACAATACATGTGTTTCCTACCATTTCTACTCCAACCTAGTGGGACTTGGGAACAGGCCTTGAAGCCTTTGCCCAGAGTATATATATATATATATATATATATAAACTGGCCTGAAATTGCCCTCTCCCCATTGTGACTGCTAAGCTGTAATAAGAGACTACAGTAATACTGAATGTTACTAGTCATGAAGAAGAGCTATGACAAGGATGTGAAATAAGCTGCCAAGGGGCAACATTATAGGCTAAACTTGGGAGCACTTAGAGAGTGCACACCTCTGCCAATGCTATTGCCACTAAAAAGGATCCAGATCCGGATCCGTGGAATAGGATCCGGATCCGCCCCAAAATTTAATTAATTCATTCTTGGTCCATGGCCCATCTTTCCACAAAATTTAATTGAAATTCATCGAGAACGTTTGGAGATATTGTGTGTGATACTCTGAATCTGGATCCACCCAAAAATTTAATCATTTCTTCCTTGACCCATGGCCCACCCTTCTACAAAATTTCATCTAAATCTGTTCATAACTCTTTTTGTAATCCCGGATCTGGATGTGCGGATATAGGATCAGGATCTGTTCCAAAACTTAGTCAATTCTTTCTTGGTCCATGGCCCACCTTTCTTCAAAATTTCACTAAGATTGAGGAGTTTAGTCGAATAATGACAAACGTGCCAAATATCTAAAATTGAGATTTAGGTCTCAGCACACTCGTCCATCATTCTTCTATCCAATGGAAACATCTTCATGGCATGTTTGTATTTACAACATGGTCAAAAGTCCTATATAACAATGTAGATTCTTGTCCTAACACACTACAGGTTGGTACATGTGGCCTGTCTCTCTCTGGAGGAAAGCTGTTGTGGAATGGAAGGAAGACAAACATGCCAGCAAGCACTCCTTCAGGCTGCCAATGAGGCGTGGGTCTCATGATGTGGTTACTCTCACAGCCAATCAGCGGCTGTGTTTTGTGGGTGTGTCGGTTGGTGGGTGTGGCCAGATCTTGCCCTTCCCAGTTCTGTTTCCAATGTAAGCCACATAGATGTGCTTTTGGTTTATTACATTATTTTCACCTCAGATTTGCAGTGATTTACATCACAACATGAGTGACTTACATACTGATGATGACCAGGAGGTCCCTGAGCATACACGGAAACAAATACATGATACATCTTCTTGGAAACATGCAACTGCCAAGCAAAAACGAAATGCTGGGGAAGCATAAGTGAGTTATGGCGCAAAAAAGGAAGTGCCAGCTTGGAAAATCGGTCCTATTTGTAAGTGTGGCTGCTTCAACAACTTGCGTAATGATATGAGTGATCTATTTACAGCTTTATGGGCAATGAGTGATTATAACAGACACAACAGTTACACTGCAAGTCGTGTGAAGTGTTGCTATGAAGCGGCCTCGAGTCAAGGGCCATAAATCACACAAGTCACGTACAATTAGTTATTATTGTGTTGAGCATGCCAGTGTGGCTTACGATGTCTGTCAATCATCGTTCCTCAGCATTCACTGTTTAGATGAGTGTAGAGTTCGTTCTGTACTCGACAAAGTGACTGTAACTGGATCAGTGAAAACTGACAAGCAAGGCACTGGTCCTAATCTGAAACAAGTTAGTGATGAACGGAAGGCACTAGACCAACGATATACTGGACCACTGTTAATCCCCGCCCCCCCACAGCACTTAAATACATACAGCACTACTGTACATGGGTTGGTGATTTTGTCCTTCTTTTCAGTTTTGAGGTTATTTTCAAATTACAGTCATCCCTTAACATCCGTGTTATTAACCCCATCGTTACCGACCCCCCAAGCAAATGTAAATAAGACGTTCCCCTTGTGCACCGACCCCCCACTCACTCGTCCACATCATACGTAGGGTAGTCTTCAGCTTATTGCCACACTTACCCTATTCACATTGTCATTTATTTTTATGTTTTCTATCAAACAAGCTCCACACGATATCATTTGAGTGAAAAAATATATATACTTTTTACTTGAATTCATGTATGTTGCTCTAAAATATTTATACTCAGGTAAGTGGTAAATACATTAGCCTGAAAATCACAGCATGCACAGAATAGTGATATACTTATTTACCTTGCAAAGGATGTTGCTGCAATGCTAAAACTGGATGGTCTTGTGTGGCTAAAAACGCTGAGTAAAGTGTGTGGCTTGGCCGCCAACTGCACTGGCTGGGGAGGCAGGGGGGCTATGTGACTCACCACTGGCCGCAGACAACTTTTCAATACTCTCATCATCACTACTGTCCCTTCCAACTTCACTAACATTTTCTGGGTTCAGTATCATCACCTTCCATTGAATCATCAGAGAACTCTAAATCACTCACTGACCCACCGTCATATTCATCCTCACTATCAGACAGTGGCAACTGCTCCATAACTGCGTAATGAATCACACACTCTTCTCCCCTAAAGCAATGCAAGCAGTACTGAATTTGAGGGAAGATGATGATGATAAGATTTGCCACACGGATGTGGCACGGGCTCAGGGTGGAGAGCCCGTAGTGGGTGAACTGCAGATGGAAGGCAGGTGAACTAGCTTCAGCTAGTGTAGACCGTGATGTTTTAAAATAGCGCGGACAACGTAGTCTAAAATGGCCACGTCGTCGGCGTGGCTCTCGCTCGTCACAAGCAGACACTCGGCGTGGCGGTCGTTAAACTGCTGACAGCGGTGGAGGCGGTAGAGCGAGTCCGTCACGTCAGAGAAGTTGGCCTGATGGTATCACTCTTGCTGTTCAAAGATCTGATCCACTGAGAGAGACTCGAGATGGACGCGAGTTTCCTCTCTCAGTGGAGGGAGTCGGGCCAAGACTTCCTGACGGCGGTCAGCAGTGGTGGAGGCAGGTGGTGGAGATGGTGGAGGAGACGTGGGATGGTCTGTCTCCATCTCAACCGGTGGTGGAGGCCCGCCTTTCTTCCCCTTCCTCTTTTTCTTCTTTCTCCTCGGCTCGCCATCAACAGCAGGTGGAGGAGTCGAGGGCGGGAGGTCCACTTCTTCCCTGTCAGTGGAGGGGACGGGAGAAGGAGCCCTTTCCTCAGCTGCTGACAGCAAGCAGAGGGAATCAACAGTAGGAGCTGGCTGGGCTGTCTCGGCAGGCGGTGCAGCAACGGTAGTGGCGATGGCAGCAGTAGCTCGATTGAGAGGAGCATCGAGCTGCAGCCTGATCCGCGGTGTTGGGCGGGGTCTAGGAGGCTGCAGCTTGGGGGCGCGACGCTCCTGGCGTGGGGCAGTATGGGTATCGCGGGCAAAGCACTGCGGGATGACAATGCGCGGAAGCCCGTTCTTCTAAAAAATCTGTGGGAGAAGAACAAGCATCGCCGCCTATCACCACCGCAAAATGCTCGAGCCGTCGCGACACACATAGTGACTATCGCGTCAATCTCCCCAGAGCATCGAGGGTCCCTGGGCTGACGATCCCAGGCCGATGGGGCGCCACCGTGCAGGAGCAGAGCCCTGCACAGCTGCACCTCGAGGCACGGTAACGTTAATAGCCTCAGGACCCTTCGGTGTTTGTAGGAGACTGAACACAACAGCCTCTCCCTCACGCAACGGGCGTTTCCGGCCCCGTGAATTGGTTACTTCGAGCTTCAGACAGTGCACAAATACATCGGCGCCGAATGAATCCGTACCCCATCCTCACGTTGTACCATTTCACGGTGCCGGAGGTGGTGTGGGCCCGTGGTGGCTGGAGACCTGCTGAAGTATTAGCCCCCCTCAACAGGCCGAAGGCTGTAGCAGGTGGAGAGGACGTCGCGGGAGGAGATGTTGCTTCCATCGCTGCTGCACTGGGAATCCTTGAGGGAAGCCAGTGACTGATATATATAGTTCTGGGAGGCTTGAGTTGCCAAATATATGGGATGTTAATTTGGTAAATATAAATGAAATATTATGATTGGTGTGTAGAAATTGCATCACAGAATTGGCAGTATGTGAGTGGTCAAAGTTCATGACATTTCATTGACGTATGGATCGCAACAGCAGTAGCTGGAGCTCTCCGTTTACAAACACAGACACAACTCCCACCACGTGGACGCACATAACCCAAAAACCGAGCCCTGAATACACACAGGTTATAACTGTATCACATGCGTGTCATGGGGGGCACACCCGGTGTGACACGTGCGCATTAAATGGTGACATGCCCATGTCACACAACACATTTCTGGTAATGCTGGGGTTAACATCCCAGGTACAGTTCATGGCCATTTTAGTGATGGCATTATGCAGTGAATCAAATATAACATTCTTCCTTTTGACCACTTCATTTATTAATCCCATTAATTCATCTGGGGAAAAGTTAGGGCGGCCTGGGAGTATTTCTTTTCTTCCATGTTCTCCTTTGCAATCTTGGTGGAGAAGGGCTTTGCTCTGTTTACCAGCTGATACAAGGAGAAAGCTTCGTGATTGGTTGGTCATACCAAAGCTTTGTGTGTGAGAGCATGTGGTTCCAAGCTAACTTTAGTTATGCCTAAGCACCCTGAAAGTGCTATGAACACAAGAAAAGCATTTATTTTAAATGAAAATGTAAAACTGTTAGACAAAGTGGCGTGTGGTGTAGGGGCTTACATGCAAACGATCAGACAGATAAAATGAGTCAGCTGTGTTTACAATGCAGATAGTTTTCTTTGCTGGAATATAAAAGAAGTTAATGAGAAAGGAGCAGTAAAATTCATGTTTTTGCTTTTAATGCAATGATTGTCAAAAAAAAAAAAAGGGGGGGGGGAGGGGGGCTTTGTGCCCGATATTTGTTATGGACTGATGGTGTCGTATGCACGGAGTGACTTATGCTGGAAGTTACCATTCCCTTCTCTATTTAGCCTAAATCAACTTAACCTAACCAAAGCTAAAGTAACCTTAACCTATAACCTCATTGATACATAGATATACAGTAAGACCTCACTATAACGGACTAATTGGGGCCCAAGCCAGTCAGAAAAATGCAAAATTCCGATAAAAGCGACATCCGGACTTACCCCTGCTAATCCGGACTTTTTCCGATATATCAGACATTAGTCCGGATTGCATCAGTGGTTTTCACCACCATTGCAGTATTGTACTGTGTTATACCTTCACTACATTAATCAAATAGTATAATAATACTGTACTGTGCACTGAAAAACATGTCTTTTACTTGTCTTATTGTGGTGAACACAGCTGAAGTGGTCAGGCAGTCTGGACTGCTTTCTGGCTTTATCGGACTTTTTCCGATATATAGGAGTTTAGTCCGGTAGCTCCTCGAGTCTGATAAAAGCGAATTCCGGTCTATTGAAGTCCGTTATATCGAGGTTTTACTGTATATAAATAAATATATACAGCGTATGTTTGTTACAGGCAGATTGTGAAATCAGTCATTTTGTGAACTAAGGTTAGTTTATAAAGTTTAGGTTAGGTTAGGTTAGGTTGATCTAGGATAAGGTTAGGTTAGGTTTGGTTAATGTTAATTTAGGTTTAGTTAGGTTGAGTTAATTTAGGCTAAATAGAGAAGGAAACGGTAACTTCCAGCATCAGTCACTCCGTGCAGACGAAAATGGTGTTTGGTCGAGAAAATTCAGCCCTTACGGTAGCTATGTCAAGACACTACGTGCTGAAATAAACAGTCAGGTAAGTTAATTACATGAGTTCAATTATTGTGAATTATACTGTCATACAAATTACAGTGCTTGGCTGACTTGTTTATTATTCACGAATACTGCATTCGTGTGTATCTCAGAAGTGAGAAATACACAATCATTACATTCTGACAACTACTTCATAACTTTTTTTTTTCCTTTAACGTTGACGACTAAAGGGTTTCAAAAATAGTTTCACAGCATTTTTTTTTTCTTTTATTAATGTGTGCAGAAAGTGATTCCTGGCAAAAATATGTGTGATGCTGGGCGGCCATTATTCACATGTTGTTAGGTCAAAAGTCTTTAATTGATTGGTAATAAGGACTTTCAAGAGGCTTAGTGGCAATCCTTGGTGATTAAAATTTTTATGGGGAGTATGAGGGGGAAAAATTAATCAGTTAGGTTAGGTTAGAATGCAGTATGCACTGATGTGTCCAGTCGAAGATCACATGCAAACACTGTCTTTGGTGTCTTAAGACAGACATATTTATAATAATGCATCTTTAAACATATTTTTAATGAAAAATATGAGGCTCCTGGAACCTAACCCCCCTATTTCACATGTAAATATACTGTATGTTACATTTTAGCGCGAAACTGATTTTAAACGAAGTTCTGCGTAACGTATCTTGCGTTACAGTGCACCCTCACACAATGCAAGTTTATGGGTGGCAGAAACCCTCACTTTCTATGATTTCACATTCTGTGAACCAAAGAACTTATGGGAAAAATGGTGTATGTACTCAGGGCTTGGTCTTCGGGTCCCCTTCCAGCCTTGTCTAACAGTATTTCAAGTTGGACCAACAAATAGAACACCACATACCTTTATTTAAGTGACTTCTGGGCTTGTTAAGAAGGGAGGGAGTGGGCGGGTATTCAAGGCTTAGGGCGTTACTTGCCCTGCGGGGCGGGGTGTCCCATTACTCTCACTGTCACTGTTGAGGTCTCATGGAGGTGCCATAAAGCCTTCAAAGTTGACAGCTGAGACCAAGATGAACACTTGGGTGGAGATAGGATTCTAAAACAGACCACAGGATGCAAGGTACAACATGTGTTCTCGTGGCAATGTGGAGGAGAAGTGTTTGTTTACCCAGGAAAGTGAGATGGCATGAAGATAGCTGGCTCATTGTCAGCCACCTGCCTTCATGTGACTGACTCGGACTGTGCAGCCCGACACTCGTAGTAATGGCGGGAAGTCCATTATTGCCTTGGAATCATACAGCCGATTTGCATGTTGGGAAGTTCGATTCGCAGATTTCGCATTCGTTAAAAATAAGCATTTTCTGGGTTGACCTCGAATTGAAGGTGATTCGCATCGTGTGAATTTGCATTGTGTAGGGGTGCACCGTATATGAACACTCTACTTAAGAAAATGGGGGGGTTCAGGGGGGTTTTTAACCCCTAAACCGCGGGGTTGTGGGAGGCAGTCCTGGCACTTCCTGCCGGGGGTAATTCACGCTCCGACTGACTTTTTAAAAATATTTGCCAAAAATCAGTTATTTGCCCTAGAATATTATAATTACATATGCATATGGCACATACCTTCTGCTTTCTCCTGGGATGTTTTTTTTTTAGCACTCGTCAACTACCGTAGGACTTGTGGAGAATTCTGAAGTTGGTTAATGAAGTCTCCAATTTAAACTTCCTCACAGCCCGTAATATGAATACCAGTGTCTAATATTATCAATACAAACACTATTCAATTATTTACAAGAATCCATACTCCCATAAATAAACACTGTGAAAGGAATTGAAAATGAGAGCCTCCCAATCGCGCTAGTTCGCAGCTCGTATTCAGTCTTATTCATGTACACACTCAAACTTAACATTCCTATTACTTTATTACACTTATATATATCTACAGTCATTTACTGCTTCCCACACGATGTTTTGTTGGGATAAAGGCCACGGGGCATTTTAAAATGGCTGCCAAAGCAGCGGAAATGGAGGGGCGCGACGGCGACGTGATTACACCTTCAAGGACGACATTGAACTGAATTAGGTACGTATCTGGGTATAAAAGGGTTAAAATTCAGCTGGTGATGTACAGTAAACCCTTCATAAGCCGAACTATATGGGTCTCTACCCTGGTTCGAATTACCGATTTTTCCGTCTTACCGAATTTTCACCCCCCAAAATTGCCAAATTACCGAATTTTCACCCCCCAAAATTGCTAGGACAATACCTATTACTTGTCCTTTCAACACTAAATTAAAGAAGCATATATAAATAAATTACTTATGACAAAAAACAATATAGTGCATTTAATATACATTTAACCCCTTCAGTGCTGGGTGTATTTTTCATTTTGTTCTTGCTGCCACCAGACAATTTTAGTCAGTGTAGGTTGGATCTGTGGAAGTGCACGGGGTTGGTACAGCCTTCGTTAGCCCCTTCAGTATGTGAGTCCAGTCCTGAGTGCCATAAAATCGGCTGGAGGAAGCGTAAATAAAGTAGAAATAGATGTCACAGTACTGAAGTGGTTAATTGGTAGAAAATCATTCACAGAGGCAGTACCGACTGTCGGTAACGTGTGTTGGAGATGGATTTTCACCCCCCAAAATTGCAATAACAATACTTATTACTTGTCTTCTTAACACTAAATTAAAGGAGCATATACAGTGTATAAATTGATAAAGAAAGACAAAAAATAGAGAATTCAGTGCACATAATTTGCTTTTCGTCAGAGGCAGAAGATCGTCGGCAGTTTGTTTTGTTTTGGAGACGGAGGTGGTTTAACTCACACTTGAACGTAATTCTAAAAAGTACCCAGTTTTTATTTCACTCTATATTAAGAACTAAACTTAAATGTAATCACTATAATAGACTGCAGTGTAACACCTTTCGTTAGAAGCAGTAGATTCTTTGGCAGTTTGTTTTGTTTTGGAGACAGAGGTGGTGGAGGTGGTTGAGTTCATACTGTAACGTAAATTCTAAACAGTACCCAGTATTTATTTCACTGTATATTAAGAACTAAACTTAAATGTAATCACTGTAATAGACTGCAATGTAACACCTTTCGTTAGAAGCAGTAGATTCTTCGAAGTTCGGCAGTTTGTTTTGTTTTGGAGACGGAGTTGGTGGAGGTGGGTTAGTTCATACTTTAACGTAAATTCTAAACAGTACCCAGTATTTATTTCACTCTATATTAAGAACTAAACTTTAATGTAATCACTGTAGTAGACTGCAATGTAACACTTTCAGTAATAATAGTACTGAACTTTAATCATGATCACTACACTGTCACCCGCGCACATTTTTTTTTTTTTAGCTTCATTCCTTTAAGACTAGAGGTGCTAGTATAACTTCTTTTAAGCTATGAACCTTTCATGGCAAGGAAGAAGGCAAAAGGAGAGCACTGTTCAGCACTAAATGACAGTAAGAATGGCGCAACTACCGTTTCCAAAAGCAAGCAGCAGACTGGCGCCACGAGTCCGCTTGGCGCCATTTCTTCCCCTACTTTCGCATTTCAGCCTACTTTCATACGTGGTCTCGGCCTGAGTTCGGCTAACTGAAGATTCCGGCTTCTAAAAGTTCGGCTTATGCAAGGTTTACTGTATATGCTATGAAATAAGTTGTTGGAAATATCGATAATACATACTAAATTAGGTCTGTCTAGGTGAATATTGCAAGAATATGGTCGACAAAAACCCTCGCAAAATCAAAATTCCCAAAATTGAAACAATTAATTATATGAAATAAAGGCAAATTGGTCGACATCACCCCAAAGTAAGCACTTTTCCCACTCTTTCTCTCGACTCTACCTCTTAATTTAACAATGATAAATGAAACAAACATGAACTGATGTACTGTACAGTAATATTAATATGAAAACATCATAGGTAAGAAACATAAAAAAAAAAAAAAAATGCATTTACTCTGATGTGAAGACTGGCTTGGTGTACGGGACTGGTGGCGGGGCGAGCCTTGGGTGTGGCTACTGTGGCCCCGCAGGGCCTATGTCATCACTATCACTGTCGGCAGATATTTCCACATCTTTCTACCTCTCTCATGAATCCCTCGAAGTCAGAATCGTCACGGGTCATCAGAATCAAAAACGTTTGGGATGCTAGGGTCGCTGGCTGCTTGGGGAGGGGTGGCAGGAAGGCTGGTCGATGGGCAGGGTCTCTTGGGGTTCTCATGAATTTTATGATTAGAGACTACTTCCTCTTGTTAACCCCATCTCTGTGGAGGTCAGCATAAAAGCAAAGGGCCCTGTCAACACAGTGGCATGCTTCCTGAGCCCTAAATTGGTCACATTTGTTGCTCACAATGGTTTCTTTCAGCTGGTCAATGACGGCGAGGATATTGGCAAGGTTATGCATCATTAATTCTCGGCATGGTTGTGGTTGTGTTAAAAAATACATGACTTTTGGAAGTACCTAGCAAAATTGGTGAAACGCAAAGTTAAAATTTGCACAGTTGAAGGATGTACTGTATCACTCAGGCTTCTCCCCAAATTTCTTATATATATTTTTATCTTCAAAGCTTCGGCTAATTAAAAACAACACAGAAGACACCCAAATGACGGCCTGCGGCTTGAGCCACTGCCACCAAGTGTCATGAAAGTGACAGCACGTGGTTAAGGGGGGCAGCGGATAACCATGGACTTTTAACATATACGGTGTCTCTGATACCTAATCTCTGTGGATGTTAACCCCTACTCCGTGGGGTTGTCGGAGGTTTTCTGTGCCATTCCCGTGGGGATATTCGCGCTCCAACTGACTTTTTAAAAATATTTGCCAAAAATCAGTTATTACTCCAAGATATTATAATTACATATGCATATGGCACATACCTTCAGCTTTCTCCTGGGATGTTTTTTTTAGCACTCGTCGACTACCGTAGGACTTGTGGAGACTTCTGAAGTTGGGTAACTAAGTCTCCACTTTACACTTCCTGACATCCTCTTATCTGAATACCACTGCCAGATATTATCACTAGAAACACTATTCAATGATTTCCAAGTAGTTTGGAATCCATACTAAAAAAAAAAAAAAAAAACACAACACTGTGAAAGCAATGTAAAATACCAGCACGTACAAGCCTCCCACCCCTGCCAATTTGCCACTGGTGTTCTGTCATTTCTACTCATATACACACTCACACTTTATTATTTCTAGTACTTGATTACACTTATATATATCTACAGTCCTTTACCGCTTCCCACACGATGTTTAGTAAGGGTAGAGGTCACAGGGCCTTTTATAACAGGCGCAAAAGCAGCAGAAATGGAAGGACGTTATTTCACAGAGAAGGACGAGAGCAAACTGGCTGTATCTTGGTAGCAAAGAGTTGAAAATGTCAGCTGCTAATGTATATGCTAAGAAATAAGTC
>JAGKTI010004733.1:379-12511 GCA_018397915.1 Birgus latro | reverse complement strand
CTCTCTCTCTCTCTCTCTCTCTCTCTCTCTCTCTCTCTCTCTCTCTCGCCCGGCTATCAAGTATTATTTTATAGCCTCTCCTTGCGTCAGTATTCTTCCATTTGTTGTTTTGTTCGTTTCCTGTTTTATTTCCTACTTTTCCTTTTTCTTCCACTCCCTCTCCCCATTCTTTCTCCCCACCGTATCTCCCTCTCATCCCTTTCCATTCACTTTCTATTTTTTCTCCTCCTCCTCTTTCACCCCTTCCTCCTCAACCCATCCTCTCTCCCTCCCTGTCCCCTTCTTTCCAGCCACTCTTTCAGGCAGTTCCTTCCTTCCTGTCCACTTTCCCTTCACTCTTCTCTCCTTTCTTACGTTACATATGCCCTTCCTAAACTCCCTACCATCTTCTTTCCTTTTTGTTCTTTTTCCCCTCACAAATGTTCTCCCTTGCATCTCCTTTCTCTTCCACGGTCCCCCTCCCTACATCTGTTTCCTGCTTTCATATCTACTCTCCCCTTCCCGTTTCTCTTTGCTCCCTTACTTCTTCCTCCCCACCTTCCTTCCTCCTACCACTCTCAGAATTGCAACCCAGCATATCGTCCCATATTTTCCTGCCTTTCATTCCTTCACATTCACGCTCTTTTCCGTTCTCTCTTTCCCATCGACTCCCTTTGCCTTTTTTCTTCCTCTCTTCCTTTGCAATTATCTGTTCTTTCTACTCTTCTCCCTGCCATTGTTTTTTTATCTCATCCCTTCCCTCCTCTGCAACAGTCCTTTCTCTTCTGCCCTTCCTTTCTCATCTACTTTTTCATCTCCCTCTCCCCTTTTCCCTCCCTCTCCTCCCTTTCCATCCCTCTCCTCCCTTTCCATCCACGCACCTTTCTCCTTTATTCTTGCCCATCTCCCCTCCCTTCCATCTCTTCAGTGGTCGATGAAGTTATTCTACGGCAAATGGAAAAACGCATACACGAACACATCACCGGATATACCAGCCCGATGAAGCCCCAGCCCATCGTTCGTTGTCCAAGTGCCCGTATGGCCAGTCCGCCATTGCCCTCACGTTATGAAAGGTCCGTGGATCTCCATTAGCCTCTTACTTCCTCATCATTCCATTCTTTCCAGGAAGCAGGAAACACTGCAGCCTGGCCCCTTTATCGCAGCTGTGCTATACGGCCAATATACATCTGTTCACACTGCAGTCAGGTCCCCACACCGCCGCCGTGCTGTATGGTGCACTTCACCTCCCTCCACACCGCAGTAAGACTTCAGCACCACCAGTGTCCTACAACACCTCTGTACACCCTCCTCCACTTAGACATTCTATCTTGCCTCATCTCTTGTACTTTACTGCACTGTCTCACTGTACAATGCCATATATGAAAGATATTGTGTTACATCTCTTAGTAAGACTACAAAGGCTGCACTACTTCCAAAATGTCAACAACATTTTCAGTGTCAGCAACCACAGAGATGACATTTACTGAATCCGTCGTATAGCGCAAACAGCTGCTCGTGGGTGTTGGCACGACGTGTGTGACAGTCATATGGAAAATGTGGCAACAGTCATCTCCGGCTGCCACACCCCCTGATATTTCGCATCGGATTCTTGATTTTATAATTGTGTGGTTTATAATCTGGCCATAGCCAGAAAATGTTGATCAGCAGAAAGAAATTCCCACCAAATGAAGAACAAAAAGAAAATAAGTTTTATCTTACCAAGAACAAGATGATTTTGAAATTCCCTCACTTCAAAAGTTTTAGGGCTGACTATTAGTGATACAGAACACTGTGCCAGAAATTACCAAAACTGAGCAGTTGGCAGGTTTTCAGAGACATGAAAAGGTTAATATGAAATGAACGTGTATGGAGAGGCAGACATTAAAGGAATGGAACAAGTGAGGATATTTCACTTTCTTGTTCGTGGTTTTACGCCATGCACTAACCGAGGGGCTATGGCATTGCACCTATGTAGAGGAATTTTGCTGGAGCATGTTGGCCTTTGCAAGCGGATGCCCTTCCTGTCACCATCAATGACTCTTGCGTGGGCTCGAGTGCTCGACCCATCGATCAGTAGTTTGCGTCCTAACCCAGTGAGGTGTGATGACCACGTTTATGAGAAAAATGAAAGGTGTGTGATGGAAATAAAAGATTCATTAGGAAAGCGGGAAGGCAGTAAGGCAGCACAGCCATCAAGCTAAGCCAAGGTTCTCACTGCGCAGAACTCATATCCATATCCAGCCTCGTTCCTTCCTCCATAATCCCTTTCTTACTGTTTACCTCCTGTATTTATCTTCCTCTGTCTCAAGCCGTCCTCATTCCTGGGCCGGATGGGAGAGGGCTAGAGGGGGCTTTGAGCTGAGTGTGGTAATAATTCTACTGGCTCAGCCCCTCTTCTCTTCTCCTTCCCACACTGTTTTCTTGGGTCGTCTTTGCATACTGGCATTAGGGAGTTTTTGGTTTGATGGCTTAGGATCCCACCACTCGCTTCAGGTTTGCGATGCAAGGAACAAAGTAAACACCGTTCCCTGCTGTATTGACGATCGGGTAAATTTCCTTTATGCTTCTTTGAATTAACTCTTTAGTCTTTAGGTGCGCACTATGGTGGAGATATACTGTATTTGTTCAATCTCTTTCTTTTTACTTCTTTTATCCAAACACGTTGTGAGTTTGCTGCGATTCCTTTATTTCCTCAGCATTTCACTTAAAACTTACTGAAATTCTTCACTTGGCAAATACTTCTGAACACTTTCCTCGTTTATTTTATCCAGTCCTTTTAAAATTTTGTATTCAGTCAATGAACACAAAAAAAAAAAAAACACACATTTTAAGTTAAATGTGACAACACGGATAAGTAAAATTTACGAACTTTTGCGAGGAGTTGTGGGGAAGATCACCTCTGAGTGCTACAGATTTTGTCGAGACCATCCTGCATCCTCCTGCGAAGGCTGGCACTCTTCGTTTCTAGGATGTAATACTGACAGCCTTTTGGGGGCATCTTAAGGAATGTGAAACCTAATGATGCTGATTTGTTTGAATCATCTTTATTTTCATTCATTAATTTATATTCATTTTTCCCACAAGTGTTAAGTTTTCTAAGCAGAATCCCAAGTGCACTTTCACCATTCTTTACAACAGCTCGTTTCTGAGCTTGATAAAATCGTCCAATGAGAGAAAGAGTAAAACAGAAAAATCATCATTGCAGTGAAGGGATTAACTGAGGCTCTCGGTGGTATGGTTTCAGAAGTCTGGGTTCGGAGAAGATCATGCATCAACACACCACAGCTAACACAGAAGAAGAGACTATACCACTTTTATGCTAACTTGGCCCAGATTTTCGTCCTTTTGCAACTTATTTCACGGATCGCTGTGGCAGAGAAAGGCAATACTGTGGTTCAGTATCCTTTTCATTACATTTCTTCATGACCTGCATCATAATCTAGTTTTAAAATATTGTTATAACCCAGCATTCATGATGGAGGTATGGAAAATTTAGGCCAAGTTAGTGTAAAAACAGTATATCTTCACAGACCTGCGGCGAAACCATTGCAGACAAGTTTCGAGAATTTCCCTCTTTGAAACTCATGCAATATGTGAGGTTCTGTATGTGCTAGGAAGCGTTAGGAGAATCACATTAAGGTGGTTTGGCCAAGTGGAGAGGATGGAGAGTGAGAGACTGACGAGAAGAGTGTATGTGAGTGAGGTGGAGGGGGGGAGAGGGAAGGGGAGGCAAGCATGAGATGGAGGGATGGAGTGGAGAGGTATATGTGAGAGGGGGGTGTGAACTGAGAGCAGGGCAATGAAATGGCGGGGGCAAGGCGACATGAAGGCGATTTGTTTGTGGCCACCCCTTTACTGGATTAAGCTCAAAATTTTAAACAGAGCAACTTTGTCTTTCATAAGTAAGCCGCTAAAATACCTCTTTATAACCGAAATTGAAAATCGCCTAATAACCAGATGATGTGTCAGCTGACGCAGCAGCTGAAATGATAACTCAAATCAAAATGTCACCTGATGATGTCAGCTGATGCAACAGCTGACACATTAAATCGACTCAAAATTTAAAGCTGGGCAACTTTGAATTTCATTTAAAAAGTCGCTAAAATGGCTCCTTAAAGCCGAAATTGAAAGTCACTTAAGAGTGATCTGATGCGTCGGCAAACGCAACAGCTGACATGCTAAATCATTTAAAAAAATTTACCAGAGCAACTTTGTATTTTATAAGAAAATCGCTTAGAGCTCTCTAAGTCATATATCCCAACTTTCCTTGAAGGAAGAAAAAGAAAAAGATTCCCCAAATGTACCTACCACTCATAGACCTGTCGGCTTCGTCGCAGATAAAAAGTAGCTGGAGGCTGGTTAATATCAATAAATGAATTAATAAACGCTGCTAGGAATAAAGAGTGGTCTGTCACCGATAATATAATCTGAACCATGGTAGCTGCCCGGGCCCATCAGCTTCGAACGTGGTAATATGGATTTGCTGTTACAGTTACTACCTGCGTCAGGACACCATGTATATGAGAACAACAACAACAACTTACTATATGTAAGTAGTTCTTCAATTCTATTGCAGAAAATTTTGAAATAGACCACACTAAGGCTATCAGCCCAACAGCTCTGTATTTCATCGCCCTTTTCAATCCCAACCACAATTACGCCGATGTCTTGGTCCCCAACAGCCATTTCATTTCCTTCTGACATATAAATTGCTGGAGAATATTACAAATAAACATACACCCGGTTAAATAATTATTGGCACCCTTTCCTTCCTTACCTTTCGCAACTATCACGGGCACAGATGCCGTGAATACGCGGTAAAGTCTGAGACACCTGATCCTCCCTCTCTCAATTTCTCTCCACTTCCCTCCTCCCCCACAACCTCTCTCTCTCTCTCTCTCTCTCTCTCTCGCTCCAGATATAGTATAACCCCCGCAGCTTCATGTCATGTATACCAAATAATTCATAACAAAAGACATAATGCTTGGAGGAAGGTCTCAAAGCAGCNGCGGTAAAGTCTAGGACACCTGATCCTCCCTCTCTCAATTTCTCTCCACTTCCCTCCTCCCCCACAACCTCTCTCTCTCTCTCTCTCTCTCTCTCTCTCTCTCGCTCCAGATATAGTATAACCCCCGCAGCTTCATGTCATGTATACCAAATAATTCATAACAAAAGACATAATGCTTGGAGGAAGGTCTCAAAGCAGCAAAGCATTATCCACTAAATAATACAGAAATCAAAGCGCAATTCGTCTGCTTGACAGATTTCCTTATACGCTAAGATACAGTGACAAAGACCATCAGCATTTTAAGAATGGGTTGATGGCAAACGTTATAGGCCTAACTGCCCAGTATTTACCATACCCCTGAAAAACGCATGTAAAGTATGTACAGTATGTATCGTAGTATTGCTATAACATTAATATAATTGACACGTGTAGTAGTAGTGAACTGATTATGAAACTGAGTATGGTATATCACCAGTCTGACAAGGGTGATAACAGCATCGCGGAGGCGGTGATCAGTTGGCATATTCGTTTATTTTAGGAGAGGCTTCTACCTTAGATAGCTCTCGATTTACATGTAATGCGAGGAATGTGTTGCCTGCGAAACTGCTTCAGCTTGGACAATCTGAACATCGTATGAACAGTGCTCATATTCTAAGTGGCTTAAAGGTGTTTCAACTTCACCTTAAATAGTGATTTATTCTGCACATTACACATGAACATTTTCGTTTATAATGTTTATGAAAACTATGTTGATACTCAAACTCTTTACATAAAAAGCAGTGATGGTAATTAAGCAAAACAAATTGCTCAGTAAGCGGTGTTACGAAGCCTCCGATGCCACTATGAATACGGACCTAAGGCTCAATCGATCAGGGATACCAACCAGGCACTTTAAATCAAGAATTTATTTTCAGATTTCTCATCCGGTGTTTCAGATTTTATCAAGCTAAAAGTGTCGATAATTTTTTTAGTGGGTGTACACTGCACTCAGGCCACTAAACTTAAAACACCCTTTTCACAAGTATACTTCCCTACTTTACCCCCTTCCTCTACACTCAGCATAATTCGACTCCGTCCCAGCTATTCCTTTACTCATCCCCTCATGCCTTTAACCTCCGTTGAACACTTTCATGGCCCGACGCAGGTTACGTGATCGATGAACGTGCTTGTTTATCTGATTAAATCCTTAACTAAGAGAGCCTCTTCAGTTGAGTAGTCAGTCAGAAGCGAAAAGACTAAATTAGAATAAAACAGAGGGTTGTGTTAAAACGTCAAAAAATTAGCACAGAGGAAACAGTCGAACCTCATGGGCTGGGGTGTTTGTTAATGTTCCTGCAGTGAGCTTTATTTGCACGAGTGAAGGTATTTTTCTCTCTGTTTTCCCGACGTCCTTCCATCAGGGCTAGCCTACAGCTTAAAAAAGTGCTGGCGAACTTTTACCTAATTGGGCCAAGTTCAGAGGTATTAGCAAGGAAGATGATGAGGAAAGAAGGGGGCGTAACGTAGAAGTTAATGAGAGAGAGAGAGAGTAATTAGTTTTTTTTTTAATCAGTTCAGGAATATTGTTATGTAGAGGATTTCCACAAGACTCTGTAGAATATATCAGTCTATCTATCTATAGCCAGAAGCCACAAACAAATCGCCCCCATGTCGTCACGTCCCCTGCCATTCCGGTGCCCTTCCTCCAACTTACAACCCCCCTCTCTCATACTCTATCTCCACTCAATCCCTCCATCTCACCTCGGTCTCGAGAATCAACACAAACAGTATATTTGTACTGAACACCTTTACATTTTGCTGAAGTGAGGACAGGTGGATAAAAGTATGATTACATGGATTTTTCGCCAACTAATTATCCAACTATATTTGGACCTTAACAAGCTTGCATATAAAAGTGGCGATTTTTGCTATAGTTCGCGCAGATGAAAGGAATTCGTCAATGAAAAATTATTGCACAAAATTTGGAGATTTATGTGCAGATTATAATTATATGAAAGTGATGCAAGAGAGAGTGGGTGGGGCGTGTGGAAATGATGGGATGGTGTATATATGATGGTATATAAGTGTAGCAGCATCGGCTTGTGTAAAGTGGACTAATGTGTGTGTGTGTGTGTGTGTGTGTGTGTGTGTGTGTGTGTGTTTCACTGGAGTGTCGACGTATTAGAGATTAAACAGTAAAAAAGCGAAATGTAAGTATGATCCAATTGGTATCTTCACCCAGTGGCCTGCCTCGTGAGTTGCCCGAAAAAAGATTCCAAGATGAAGGGATGAAGTGCCCCGACTGGCTTCCAGCTGAAATGCCCAGAGGATGATTCAGAAATATATTGCAACAGGAAATAAACTTCTGTCTGGATCGTCTGCTGTCTGGTGGTTCTTTACAGGAGGATTTTTGTGCGAAAGTTTACCTGTGTGGGGCAGGGGGATTGCAAAACAGGCTCTATGGTGTGGTATTATGTCCAATATAGCAATTATTCAAGGGTGACTTGAGATGTACATCATCGTATTGAAAATGGTATCACACGCCTATCCATGCAATATTTTTTGCTAAAACCACCATAGACACGATTGCCAAATATTTTCCAGTCTGCAGGAAACCAGCAATATTTCAATGGGAATTACTCCTGTCACTCTTAATGAAATGCTGGTTAGTCCCATAAGTCATAACCTGAGCGCGATGAGCTTCTTCATGTGATTTATTTCATCTTTTTCTCTCTTCCCTTACTCACTGCTGGCCTTGCATTTTATAGTCTTTGTAACGGTACATTTGCTGAAATATTTGTAAGCCTTCCGCGTGTGCTGATGCCATGGTAAACTGATCAGGAATTGCATCAAATTCGTTCATAGAAGCTGCTCATTTGTTTCTGGGCTTAACATAGGGGTTGGGAATGAGAGATGCCCCCCCCCCACTAAAAAATGCTTATCGTTGCTTTTAAGAGGAACTTCGTGGTCCGTTCTTAAAGATCCCGCCCATATGAGGTAGGCTGCATACCCCGTACTTGAATCAGATGGGGTAAGTCATTCGCCCTCAGTTAATTGTGGTCACTGTCAGTATTAAAGAATAATAAAATTGCATAAAAGTAAAGATTAACCCTGTTAATTTTTACTTCTGGGAATTCTCAGACTACTTGATGCTGCTTCTGTGAGAAACATTGTGGTGTAAAGCAAAAATCCCCGCTCATATGAGTTAGGTCAAATGCCTCTGGAGTTGATTTATAGGGTAAGTCGCTCGCCATGGGCAAAGTATCTCATAAACAAACTGGTCATCGCAGAAACGTAGACCATGGCCTGGAGGACTGTGCAATGGAACGCTCTGAAATGAGTCAGATCCGATTTTATATCTATCGGCTTCCTGTTGTTCTTCAGAAACCACAGTGAACCGTTGTGAGCTTCTTCTAAAAGGTCACTTTCTTGGGCCACAGACATAAGCCGGCGACTAGTTTCTAGCGAGCTCAGCTCCCTCAGATCCCCTTAAAGTAGTGACCAGTCCTCACTACCTCCGCGGAAGCTGGGGAAATACTTGAATTCTATGCAACAGGGGACTTTCATAATCTCCGCTGTTACAGCAGCAAGGGATGGTAACTTGGCCATCATTGATGAGAAGGAGGCAGTGACCTGGCAGAGGATGGACAAAGAGTGGGATTATTACCATATAACACAGTTAATGAAGAAGGGCGTATAATTTTTTTTTACTCCAAATGTATTTCTCACTGTCACGTTGTGAATCAGATTAAGGAAACTAAGACCAAGGACGGGAGAGATACAGTGCAGAAAGGTGGCTTTCTGTGAAAGGAGGAGCGATAGAAACAAAGATGAGTAGAGACAAGTGATAGGACAGGAGATGAGAAAGAAGACGATAAAACAATGGAAAGACACTGAGTAAACGAGGATGAAAGGACAGGGTGCTATGAAAAGAGGAGAGAGAATGGAGGGAACTGAGAAGAGGAGTGTGAGGAGGCATGTGCCCAGAGCTGGTAAGTACAGAAATGACAAAGAATATCCCTTCTATTTCCACCATTGTATGATCTAATTCGGTTTAGGAGAAAGAAAGTATCCATTAACCATCACAATACGGAACTGTCTATATCTCTTGCACCAATTATTTATCAATGGTAGGGTTGGAAGAGGTTTTGCGCATGCAAATAGCTTGGACTCATGGACCATGGTTTCAGTGCAGGAGGTTGATGGTTTTCCAGGTATCCAATTACTGACAGAAACCTAGAGTGCCTTGCAGCGGCTTAGCTGACTCAGTACGATTGCTTATTTATGTATTTATTTATTTTTGCTTATTCTAGATGATAAATTTAAGGGAGATCCCTTTTAGCTGAAAGGTCAAAGAGGCATTAATATAACTCTTAGCTCTCAAAAATTCTGAAGAAAAGTCGTCTTCAGATAACAAAAACAGTTTTAATCCTCCATCAGCCTGAAAGCCGGAAATGATTTGGAGTCAGATTGCCTAGACTCGGATCCTCCTACCTCCCGGGTCCTGCTGGCCTCTAAGTATCTTATAAACAATTGGTTGTTTCGGTTTTCTTACGGTTGGACTATCTGTTTTATAACCAATTGTAGATTCACATAAAGGGAGCAGTATATCAAGTAAGTGAACAGTGGGTACGTCCACCTACCTGGTGGTTGCAAGAACGAAACGTCTTGATTGCGAGAGGGTTAAACTGTATCTCATCAATAACTAGAATGCACTCATACAGTGCACGCCTTCGCCAATGTTAGTAAAATATATGATTCAATGACGAAACTCCTCTTTCCTTCCAGGCGAAATGCTTTTACGGATTTACGATGTCAAGTAATTCTACCGTCTTAGTCTTCCCTGTTCCACAGTCTCAGAGAGCGCTTACCTTCTCCAATAACAATGAAATTTATGACGTATTCCTGGACCCGCATCATGATCTACTTCAAAATCTAATAAACACTTCCGTGGCGCACTGGTTACCTATTCGCGAGATTTCATGGAAGTCCGATAAAAACTTTTTGAAATATCCTTGGCACAGACAAAGTGACATGAGTGAATATAATATCTTCCGCCCAGCTTCCTTGGCGAATTATTAAGTGATATAACTAGCACTGTACAGTTCTTGGACAGTGCACAATAATTTCGATGCAAGTCAAAGAATCTCGAGCATGACAGCATTAACATTTAGATACGATAGGTTCAGAAATACTCGTATGTTAGGCAGGGACATGAGGGAGAGACATTTTAGTCTACCTCGGAAGGGCGTTTGGCGCTAAAGGCATAAATTATGGTTAAATTTACTTGCCTACTTCGAATAACCTCTCTTAAGGTACCGTAAGTATAATCACATGAGAAGAAAGACAATAAACTAAAGAACGTTATCGTCATCAAGAGGTCGAGATAAATATATATAAACAAGTGGAAACATGTGTGAGTACAAAAATATAGATAAACAGCAGCTTTATTTTACCTCATTATACTTTTGCTTCATTTGATTTCGTTTCTGGTCTTATGCATCTAAGTTTAATTGGCTCTCATGATGGACAATCCTTGACTTTCACCCACATCCTGCGAATTTGCCATAAAGTTTACCTACAGTACATGGTCTCAGTCATATCCCTTGGTATCATGGCCAAGGAGTTTAAATCGCGACATTGCTCAGAGTTAGAAATGGGTGGTATTAGGAATGTGATGCCAGTAGGAATAGTTGTAATATATACTCATGACTTGGAGTGTCCCGGTTCATCCAGAAATCCACAATCATTCTGCTTTCCTGTCTCTTACGGTTTTCATTGCCCGATAGATCCTTCCTTGACCTGTGGCTGTGGAGACGGTTTGTTTCAACTAAACTTCTCATACTGACTCTTTTGGGTTATTTTTTTCCTCTTCCTTGTTTTACGTTTTATTGCTGTATTTTTCTTACTCTTTTTTTTTCTTCTCTTCATTAAAGTTGGCCTAGCCATGACTTTTTTCCTTTAATTCACGTTATCATTCAATACAGTTTTCTCCTTCCCCTTCTTGTTTCGTATTTATAAGTCACTTGTTTTCTACGTCTTGCCTTTGTTCACCTATACCAGTAAATTTCAGTCTTTTTAGAGTCGAGCTCTCTTTCGCGGATGGTACACAATGATTATCTCCACTCCTCACCCTCCTCCTTTATTCTATGACCAAGTTATTTATCTGAACTATATAACAGCAGTAAAGGTCATCATGTTACGTTACTAAATTCATAGCTAAAACAAGATGTGCAAGCAACACGCCAGTATACAGCTTATCTGTTGCTGTTCTTTAAAATCTAACACATCGCCACACCACCATATGGCCATAGGAACCACCAATGGGTAACAAACACATCAACATTGTCGTGGTCACCATCATGTGTTGAAAGTCATGCACACGATCACGAGTAAACATCGCAACATTGTTATCAGCACCATCATCTTCCTTAAAAACCATTATATTGCTGTAATCATTAACAGAATTGCGTGTTGATGGTCACGAACACGATAACATGATCATAATGGTACGTTTTTAAAAGTTATATTTCAGAGTTACAAACACTTGTTAGAAATGCCACATTCATGTCCATAATTTCCTCTTGATTTGTCATATTTTCTACTCAATAAGATAAAAACGATCCTATTAGCATTCTTTGCAATTAATGAAGTAGTTTTGGTTATACCTTACTCATATAATGAAAATACCTCACAAGGAAAACAAAAAATGAGTACGAAAGCCTGAAACCTGCAACGTGCATACGAGTGTGTCGTGGGCGACTTTTTTTTTTCAGGATATTTAAGTAAACTTGCTTAAAGGCCGCCTTCGGCTGCCTCCGCTCTAGGTCAGTTCACTTCCTATCTTCAGTCAGAAATGATTTGTACCACGGGAACCTGTAGCCTGCTTGGACTGAAAATTGTATTCTTCAGGTTAGACTTTAGAGTGTTTGTTGTAAGTGTATCTCGCTCTAACAAAAAACTGCACTACATGCGCCGGTTTTTGCTGTGTTATCGTAACAAACAAACAAACATACAGAAATCGGATCATTATTGTACAGATAGTGACAGCGGAGGGGCAAACTTGTGTGCTGATTGGGAACAGAGTGCAGTGCAACTTTTTTGATATTCAGAGTTTAGCTCCAGGGCCGTGGTCCGTCATTAGAGAGAGAGAGAGAGAGAGAGAG